>CAUYSK010055598.1:0-60505 GCA_963575035.1 Avahi laniger | reverse complement strand
TAAAAATATATAGAAAAAATTAGCCGGGCATGGTGGCGCATGCCTGTAGTCCCAGCTACTTGGGAGACTGAGGCAGTAGGATTGCTTGAGCCCAGGAGTGTGAGGTTGCTGTGAGCTAGGTTGACGCCACAGCACTCACTCTAGCCAGGGCAACAAAGTGAGACTCTGTCTCAAAAAAAAAAAAAAAAAAAAATACAATTCAACTAACTGAATAAGCTTTTATTTTCAATGAATTTTTAATAATATAGAAACTTTAGAAAACTTAAGCAGAATTACTTTATAGTTAAAAGTAAAATAGTACAAAAACTGATACATTACAACAAATTTTTTAAATCATAAAAAATGTTTTTCATTTTTCAGACAAAATTTTGCATTCCGACAAATTTGAAATGTCAACTCTATCTCTTCAAAAGCTACCTAATGTTTTAAAATATACTTACTAGAGTTACTCTGTTATGAACAGGATCTCTGATAGAATGAATATAAGTTCCAAGCTGTTGGAAAGTACAATCCTCATTATAGAGAGAATCATGAAGTTTTGAAGAATCCCTCAGTTCTGGAACTGGAGACAACAGAACAACCTGTAAAAAGTCATAAATACAACACAAATGAAGTAGTTTCTGAGAAATTAAGGATAAAGAAAGTCAACCATTTCTTTTGTGCACATGGTCCAATAAACAATTATGTGTAATGATTCAAAAACATTCTGCTCCAAACCTGGCACAGTGTGCACCTATGTCCCAGATACTCCAAAGCTAAGGCAGGAGGATCACTTGAGTCCCGGAGTGTGAGGCTATAGTGTACTATGACCGCACTTGTGAACAACCACTGCACTTCCAGCCTGGGTAATATAGTGAGATTTCGTCTATTTAAAAAAAATAATAAACATTCTGCTCCAGCTATGATGAAGTACCTTGCAGCAGACCAAGATCCTCACAGAGAACAACCAGAATGTAGATAAAAGCAAAACATCTGATTGATGACACTGGAAAGCTGTGGAAGCAACCCAGACTTGAGGGACCAAAATCTAGGAGAGATCCACAGGGAGAAGGTCCAACATTCTCATCCTGCTTTACCTATTCTAGGCATTGCAGTTTTTGGTGGTGAGGAGAGCATATGGAAAGGCTAAAAATATGGAAGGAAGGCCACGGATAGAAAGAAGAGAAGCCAGCAGCATGTTCCAACCTTACAGGGCTAGAGACATAAACTGTAATTTGAGGCCAAGGCAGACAGGACTTAAGGAACTAAGAACCCAGCGAGAAAGGAAAGCAATGAAAAAGCAAAGAAATGAGACTGAAATTTAGTGATATTTCCCCAAGAAGCAAATATTACTCAAAAATATAAAAACAGCATTTATTTGCTTAACTGCAAAAATGAAAACAAAAAATTTAAATGACCTTAGTTACTAACTACATGCAGATGTGCTTCCAATTTTAAATCTCCAGTCTTAACCACTGACCCTTTTTGTACTCCTTTAATTCAATTTATAGAACAACTCTAAGGAAATATCTTGTCAACACTGACAACAATTTAAGCCTAAGATGTTATCTGTTATATTCCAGCTTCTATTCCCAAAGTTACGAGGAAAAATTAAGCTTTACTGGTCCTGGCTCCAAGCCTAGTAGCACAGTCTGCCAAAGGAGTAGGAAAGCCATCAGCCAATGATTTCCCTGTGACTTTACATCTAGCAAAAAGATACTAACCATTCCCGGACTTACGGAATTCTAAAAAACTTGGAAACCATTTTCCATTATAAAAAAATTCTTCCAAATTACACAAAACATTTTGACACTTCTTCAGTTCCCCTTTCAAATGTTCTGCAAATGTGTTGGCCTAAAGGGACAAAGCTCAATGTTGCACATTTTAAAATAAAATCAGGGCCTAGACATCATCCAATACAACTGCCAACACTAACCTTCCCTTTGAACTGCCCATAACCATCTGCATTCAGATGTCCCTAAAGTACACTTAAATTAAAATACACTAAAATTCCACTTTTCTCTAGGCTTCCTAAATTGGCAAATATGGGTACCTACCCAGGTCACTCACAAAATTCTGAGCCTTGTTCCACACCACCTCTCCCCAGCCCAGCAGCACAAAACCACTCAGCTGATAAACTCTGTCCTCTCCACTTCTCCAGGCCTCTCATGCCACTCCCTCCTTTCCACACATACTGCCTCAGCTCAGACTCTCTTCATACCTCTTACACTGACACAGACAACCTACTTGGAGTCTAATTAATCTCCCAAGATACATGTATCTAAAGTCAGATCCTAACACTCATAACTCCTTCTTCAAACACCTATAGTGCCCCGAAAACTGCATTCAGAATAAAACCACCTTTTCATCGTTTCTTCCTTTAAGAGCATATTAGTAAGAGTGTAAATCCCAGTTCTACCACTTATTAGCTATATGACCTTAGACAAGTAACTTCTATGTACCTTTATATACTCATTTGTAAAATAAAGATCATAGTAGTACCTTCTCAATAAAGCTGTTTTCAGGGAATAAATGAGTTAATATTGATAAAGCACTCAGAACAGTGTCCAGCACATATAAAATGCCCAAAAAAAGGTTATTATTATTATCCCACTCCCGTCCTGCCTCTCCCAACACACTACTTGTAGTATTATAATTACTCATTCCACAGATCTGCTGAATCAGTCCTTAACTTGTGTGTTAGGAGATGAAGAAACGAATATGCATAAAACAATGTTCTGTCATCTCCGGCCTTCCTGCCTGTACTGTGTCATTCCTCCTTGTCCCAAATGTCCCCTTTTACCTACTTATCCTCCTTATCCTCAAGGTTGAAACCAAGTCTGTTGCACCTCTCAGAGGTTTTACCATATCACTCCACCAGGATGTATCTTCCCATCAGTGAATTTACCATGATATTTTTTGTTCTTCTTTCATAAGTCATCATAGTCCATTTTAAACTATGATTTCTTGGCCGGGAACAGTGTAATCCCAGCACTTTAGGAGGACAAAGTGGGAGGATTGCTTAAGGCCAGGACTTCGAAGTTACAATGAGCTATGATCACACCACTGCACTCCAGCCTGGGTAACAGATCAAGACTTAAGATCTTATTTCTAAATTTAAAAAAAAAAATTATAATTTCTTATATAGACAGTACATCTATTGTGCCCAAGTAAATTGTAAGATCCATAGATGGAAAAGAATATATGATTTTCCTCTCCCTAGCACCTTTAAAAGGTACCACATGCATCACAAGGGAGGTCAATGTATGTTAACTGAATCATCTGTGTTTGAAAATATTTATTCTGCAAGTACTAAAATTAAGTTAAACATGGTATGAACTAATATTTGACCAAACTTCTTTAAAACAATATTAATTTTTTTTACAATACCTAATCCATTGCTTACCTCATCCAAGGATCCAAGCAGTTTACCAAGAGGCTTAGGTGTACTAACACCATCAAGTGGAGTACTGGGCCGAGGCATTGTGTTGGACATCGTCAGGGAAGGAGCTGGTAGTCCGGGAATAAAAACCTTTCCCACCTTCGAGCAATAAAAAAAAAATGTAGAAAAAAATATTGGCTTTAATGCACCACATCCTTAAATAAAATGTTAAGAAATATAAGCACTTATTTCTCTTGATATTTCAAAGTTTATGCTCACCAAACACAACTAAAAAACAGAATTAAAATTTTAATAATCTATCAAATTCTACTACCCAACTGCAAATACTTTGGTATAATTTTTCTTGGTGTGATTCCTTGTCTTTGTTACTGAAGACTTTTTTTTGCAGGAAAGAGAGATGTTAATGTAGTCAAGACATTATACAAAATTCCATACACTATGCATTTTTCTACCTTACTGGTGCTAAAGAGAGCAGGGACAGCTTTCAGAGGCTGTAAGCAACAATCTTGTTAACTGAGTTTCAAGGAAGAGAAAAAGAACACCAATTACTCCCTAGGTGCCAAAAACATGAGTCTGGGTGATGCTGAAGAAATTAAATCCAACCTAATTCAAACTGCGCTCTCCAGCTCATGATCTCTTGTCTTCTACCATAAATCTCAAATATTTCTTCCTCAAAATTACTTACATAAAGTAGAATAAATTCTTGATCTTAAACGAATGAGTTGACAATCCATACTAACCAACCCTTATTTAAGCTATCTGTAGGGTTCTCAGGAAAAACACAACAAAAATTCACATCCATATAGGCTAAAAACTCAATAAAACTAAAAAAAGATGCTCAGACCTAAAGTGAAATTTTAATAATATGCATATTTATATTAATATAATACTCAAAAGCTAATAAAATAACATTAGTTGGGCCAGACGTGGTGGTTCATGCCTTTGGGAGGCCAGGGCAGGAGGGATTGCTCAAGGCCAGGAATTTCAGACCAGCCTGAAAAATATAGTGAGACCCTGTCTCTACAAAAAACACAAAAATTAGTCAGGTACGCTCATGCATGCATGTAGTTCCAGCTACTCAGGAGGCTGAGGCAGGAGGATCACTTGAGCCCAGGAGTTTTTGTTTGTTTGTTTGTTTGTTTGTTTTTCTGAGACAGTCTCACTGTGTTGCCCGGGCTAGAGTGCCTTGGCGTCATCCTAGCTCACAGCAACCTCAAACTCCTGGGCTCAAGCGATCCTCCTACCTCAGCCTCCCGAGTAGCTGGGACTACAGGCATGTGCCACCATGTCCAGCTAATTTTTTCTATATATTTTTAGTTGTCCAATTAATTGCTTTCTAATTTTAGTAGAGACGGGGTCTCGCTCATGCTCAGGCTGGTTTCAAACTCCTGAGCTCAAACAATCTGCCCGCCTCGGCCTCCCAGAGAGCTAGGATTACAGGCATGAGCCACTGCGCCTGGCTGAGCCCAGGAGTTTTAAGTTGTAGTGAGCTATGGTGACACCGCTGTATTGAAGCCCAGGCAATAGCACAAGACCCTATCTCATAAAAAGTGGGGAAAAGACAACAAACTGCCTAGAGATCTGAGACCCAGGAATGACCTAATGATGAATTCCCTAGATGTTAGTGGTTTGGTTTGGCTTTGGAGACATGTCAATGGTCACAGACAAAAGAGGCCCCCAAAAACCTTGTTTTTTCCAGCCAAAGTGCTAGAAAAAGATTGACCGAGCAAGACAGAAACATTTCTGCTATACCTGCCCTACTTGATGCAAGCACCAAAATAAAACCCACAGCCCTTCTATCCTCCCTACCAGGAGGTATAGTGTGATTTTTGAATGCCCTTCATTTATTTGAGGAAGTTCCCTTCTACTCCTAGTTTGCTGAGAATATTTTTTGTCGTGAATATATATTATATTTTGTCAAATGATTTCTCTGTATCTATCTAGATCTTTAGTCAGCCAACTATGTTCCATGGCCAAATCTGGCTTACATCCTATTTTTGTACAGTCTGTGGGCTAAGAATAATTTTTACATATTTAAATGGTTACGGAAAAGAAGATGAATATCTAACAGAGACAGTATGTGGCCCACAGAGGCTAAAACACTTATATGGCCCTTTACGTAAAAAGTTACCAACCCCTAATTTAGATGATCATACTTTTTTGTTAGTCTGTGTATTTTTGTCTTTTTTTTTTTTTTTTTTTGAGACAGGGTCTGGCTATGTTGTCAAGGTTGGTGGCAAGCTCCTAGCCTCAAGCAATCCTCCCTCTGGGCATCCCAAAGTGCTGGGATTATAGGAATGAACCACCACGTCAAGCCTAGTCTGTTATTAATGGTTAATTACATTGATTGATTTTCAAATATTAAAACCTATCTTGTGTTTCTGGATCAAATCCTATCTGGTCATGATGTATTATATTATCTTTTTTATCAACTTTACTGATTTTTTTTTTTCTGGGAACCAGCCTTTTATTTCATTGGTTTTTACTATCTGTTTGTTATTTTATTGACTCCGCTCTTAATCACATTGTTTTCTTCGTTCTACTTACTTCCAATTTAATCTGCTCTTTTTCTGGTTTCTGAACAGTGTAAGCTTCACTCATTGATTTTAGACCTTTTTTCTTTTCTAATGTAAGTGTTTAATGTTATAAAATTTCCTCTCAGCAAGGCTTCATATCTGCACTCAAATTTGTTAAAGTGTAATTTTCTTTTCATTCAAGTAAACATATTTAATTTCTCTTGTGGCTTTTTTGTCTATAAGATTTTTTAAATGTTTTGTTAAATTTCCAGACTGAGGGATTTCCTCAAATATTTTTGTTACAAATTTCTAGTTTATGTCTCTTAAGTTTAGGAAAGTAATCTGTATGCTTTTAATTATTTTAGTTTGTTTCATGTACTAGAATATTGTTTATCTTAGTGAATGTTCTGTGCATATGAAAACAATGTGCATTTTGCTGTTAATGGGTGGAGTACCTTATACATGTCAATTAGTTCGATTTGTCTGATAATGTCATTCATATCTTCTGTATTCATGGCAATTTCTTTTCATTTTTTGTATTGATAGAAGAGAGGAGTTTTGAGGTACTGACATGTAATTGTGGTTCTATCAATTACTCAGGGTGTTAAAGTTTCCAAGCATAATTGTGGATTTGCCTATTTCACCTTTCACTTCTGTCAGTTTTTGAGTTATTTACTTTGCAGTTCTATTGTTTGGTGCATACACAATTAGAATTTGTATGCTTTCTTGGTGATCTGGCCCTTTATCTTTAATTAAAGTCTCTTTGTACCTGGTCATTTTCTTTCCTCTCAAGTCTTAACTTACAGCTCCTTTCCAACTTTCTTTAGATTAGTGTTTGCATGATGTATCTTTTCCATCCTTTTTTATCTATGTCATTATAATTGAAAGTGAGTTTCTTATAGCCGACATACATAGCTGGGTTGTATTTATTTTAATCCCTTCTGCTAGGCTGTCATTTAATTACATTAGGCCATTACACTTAATATGATTAGTGACCTGATAGGATTTAAATCTGAGCTAAATATTTGTTTTCTGTTTGTTCCCTTCTTTGCTCATCTATAAAAAGCAACTCCTCATCCGTTCAAGTTTTATCATGAGATTGCAGCAATTCAGTCACATCTTCAGGCTCTACTTCTAACTCTAGTTCTCTTGCAATTTCCGCCACACATGCAGTTACTTTCTCCACTGACTCCTCAAAGTCATCCATGAGGGTTGGAATTAACTCCTTCCAAACTCCTGTAATGTTGATATTTTGACTTCCCTCCATGAATCAGAGCTGTTCTTAATGACATCGAGAATGGTGAATCCTTTCCAGAAGATTTTCAATTAACTTTGCCCAGATCAATCAGAAGAATCACTATTTATGGCAGCTACAGCATTACAAAATGTATTTTTTAAATAATAAGACTTGAAAGTCAAAATCACTCCTTGATCAATGGGCTGCAGAATGGATGTTGTGTTAACAGGCAAGAAAACCACATTAATCTTTTTGTACACCTCCATCAAAGCACTTGGGTGATTAGCTGCACTACTAATGAGCAGTAATATTTGGAAAGGAATCTTTTCTGAGCAGTAGGTCTCGACAATGGGCTTAAAATATTCAGTAAACCACGCTATAAACAGATGTGCTGTTATCCAGGCTTTATTGTTCCATTTCTAGAGCATAGACAGAGTAATTTAGCAGAATTTTTATGAGCCCTAGGATTTTCAGAATGGTAAATCACACTGGCTTCAACTTAAAGTCACCAGCTGAGTTAGCCCCTAACAAGAGAGTCAGCCTGTCCTTTCAAGTCAAGAATTGACTTCTCTTCTCTAAGCTATAAAAATCTAAGCTGGCATCTTCTTCCAACAGAAGGCTGTTTCCTCTACATTAAAAATCTGTTGTTGAGTATAGCCACTTTTATCAATTATTTTTAGCAGCTTCTACGTCAGCACTTGCTGCTTTACCTTGTATTTTTATGTTATGGAGAGAGCTTTCTTCCTTAAACCTCAAGAACCAATGACTGTTAGCTTGCAACTTTTCTTCTCTAGCTTCCTCACCTCTCTCATCCTTCACAGAATTAGAAGTATTAGGGCCTTCCTCTGGATTGGACTTTGGTTTAAAGGAATATAACGGCTGATTTGATCTTCCAGGGGTGAGAAACTTGCAGCCTCAAAGCCACATGTGGTCCTCCAGATCCCAAGTGTGGCCCTTCAACCAAATTCAAACTTCACAGAACAAACCCTTTTAATTTATTTAAAGGGTTTGTTCTGTGAAATTTGGATTCAGTCAAAAAGCCACACTCAAGGATCCAGAAGGCCACATGTAACAGACCTCTTAAATTTTCTCCATATCAGCAATAAGGCTGTTTCACTTTATTATGATTTGCTTGTTCACTGGAGGAGCATTTTTAACTTCAAGAACTTTTCCTTTGCATTCACAACCTGGCTAACTGGTGGTGCAAGAGGTCTAGCTTTCAACCTATCTCGGCTTTCAACATGCCTTCCTCGCTAAGCTTTCTAATAATCCAACTTTCCTTTCACTTGAACACTCAGAGGCCCTTGTAGGGTTATTAATTGGCTTGATTTCCATATCCTGTGTCCCAGGAAATAGGGAAGCCTGGGAGAGGATGAGACAGGGAAATAGCCAGTTGATGGAACGGTCAGAACACACACAACATTTATCAATTAAGTTTCCTGTTTTATGAGCACAGTTCGTGGTACCCCAAAACAATTACAATAGTAACATCAAGATCACTGATAACAGATCATGAAGATAGATATAATAATAATGAAAAAGTCTGAAATATTGTAAGAATTACCAAAGTGTGACAAAGACCCAAAATGAGGACATGCTGTTGAAAAATGGCAGGTAGACCACAAACCTTCAATTTGTTTAAAAAAAAAAAAAAAATCCACTATCTGCAAAGCATGACAAAATGAAGCACAATAAAACAAGATACAATAGAATACTAAATGCAACAGTGAATTAGTAAGCAACCACGATGACATGGATAAACCTAAAACAAATTTAATGTTGGGCAAAATAAGCAAGTTGAAGAAGACTTTACAGTATGATATTTTTAATGTAAAAATTCAAAAACACGAAAAACTACATAATTTATTCTTTAGTAATATGTGTATACACATATACATAATTGTAAACACTGGTAATAAAAACAAGGGACTGATTTATCATAAAAGTCAGGATAGTGTCTATCTCTAGGGAAGAAGGTGAGATGCAATCAGAAAAGAACATGATAAAAATAAAGATACTGGCAATATTCTATTTTTTAATCTGATTTAGAGTAGTGGTTATATGAGTGATCACTTCATTATTATTCTTCAAATTGTATACAGTTAAATTTCATATTTTAAATTTATAAAATTTACATTATTCTGTACATAAACCTTTACAAATGTTTAAAAAAGATGAAGCCAATATATACCACATTTAATATAATGAAACTTTACAGAAACTTTGTTACATAACAAAGTTACCCATACATCAATTTCAAAACTAGTTAACTAACTTTATTTTTTTAATAATCTACCTATACTCATTAAAGGTTCCCCATCTGCTCTAGCGCTCCAAATTAGGACAACCTAAACTGGAAACTTCATTGTCAACTCTTAACAAAAATCTTCTATCAAACTGTACAGGCCAGAAGAGTAACAGATTTTAAATATCAAACTAAAATAACGTTAAAAAATAAGAATACAAGCCTGAGCAAGAATGAGACCCCATCTCTACTAAAAATAGAAAGAAATTAGCTGGACAACTAAAAATATATAGAAAAAATCCTCCAGGCATGGTGGCACATGCCTGTAGTCCCAGCTACTCGGGAGGCTGAGGCAAAAGGATGGCTTGAGCTCAAGAATTTGAAGCTGCTGCGAACTAGGCTGACGCCACAGCACTCACTCTAGCCTGGGCAACAAAGCAAGACTCTGTCTCAAAAAAAAAAAAAAAAAAAAAAAGAATAGAGTTAGTCCTACTAAAAGCATGAAGTGCAACTTATTGCTTACCCGAACCACTCCTGTGTACAGCACCAGGCTTCCACTGCCTTCCAGGACCAGCATGGTGTCTATCTTCTACAGAAAAGACAAAAAATTTATTTCCCAACAGAGCAAATTTACAAACTTTTCGGCTAAAAAATCTGATGAAGCATAATAATTTTCAACTTCTCAAGAAACGTGCCTACATTTTCACAATCAGGTACAGATTTAAAAAATTTAGGGGAAAAAAAAAAAAAGAACGAAATGTGCATGCATTTACCTCCACTGGTGCTGCATCCTTTGCCGGTATAGTAGTGACAGAGCCAAAGATGAGCTGGGTTTTATCATTACTCTCTTGAAACTTTACACAACTAAATTTCAAAATAAAAAGAGAAAGAAACTATTTACATGCAACAACCTATATGGGTCTTAAGAGTATTATGCTGAAGGTTAAAAGACAATTCTCAAAAGTTTACATATTATATGAGTCCATTTATACAACATTTTCAAATGTCAAATTACAGGCATTGAGAACAAATCAGTGGTTGCCAGGAGCTGGGGGTCATTGGGAAACGCGGGAGGCTAAGGTGTATGCAACTATAAAGTGGTAGCATAAGAGAGATCTTTAAGATGATAAAGATATTTTGTGTCTTGATCATGGTGGTATTTATACAAATCTATACATGGTATTTATACAAATCTATACATGTCAGAAAACTGCATGAAACCATACACACATACATACAAATGAGTACATCTCAAACTGCTGAAATTTGAAATAAAGTACATGGATAGTACTGACATCAATTTCTTGGTTTTGATAATGTACTATAGTTACGTAAGATGTTAACTCTTGGGGGAAAAAGAGTGTAAGCTACAAGGATCTCTTTACTATTTTGCAACTTCCTGTGATCTATAATTATTTCAAAATAAAAAGTAAATAAACTGGCAAAAGATTTGAATAGACATTTCACCTAAGAACATAAATGAATGGCTTATAATCACATGAAAAGATGATCAATATTGGAATAACATTAGGGAAATTCAAATTAAAACCACTTCACAACCATTCGAATGGCTACAATCAAAGAGACTGACAATATCCAATGTCGTCAAGGATAAAGAGACATTAGCCTTCATACATTGCTGGTGGGAATATAAAATAGTGCAAGTTATTTGGAAAATAGTTTGGCAGTTTCTTAAAAAGTTAAACATGAATTTGCTGTTCAACCCAACAATTCCACTCCTAGGTATGTGCCCAAGAGAAATGAAATCCTATATGTCCACACAAAGACTTCTGCTCAAATGTTCACAGTGCCATAATCCTCAATGGTCAAAAGGTAGAAACAAACCAAATGTCATGAAATGAAGAATAAACAAAATGTGGTAGATGTATACAATAGACTACTACACACCAATAGGTATGAAGCCGTCATGTCACAAAATGGTGAATCCTAAAAAGCATCATGCTAAATGAAACTAGCTGAACATAAAAAAATTACATATTTTATGATTTTATGTATATATATATAAAATGTCCAGGAAAGGCTAAACAATGGAGGCAGAAAGTCTAAAGTGGTTGTTCTGAGGCTGGGAATGGAAATGAGACTAACTACAAACAGGCATAAGAGAATCTTTTTATGGTGATAGAAATGTTTTAAAACTTGTTTGTGGTGATGACTGTGTAACTCTGTAAATTTACTGAAACTCATTTAATTGTACAGTTAAAACATGTCAATTTTATGATATGTAAATTATTTCTCAATAAAGCTACATAAGCCAGGAAAAAAAAAAAAATACAAAGCAGCCCTAAATTATATACACACAGGAAACACATACACTTACCGTAACTGGAGCTGGGACTCTACTAAAAAGCACAAGAACTTTTGCCCACATAGGTCAGATGTAATAAACACTTTTGAGGCCTGTGAATTTTTCTCTCTACAATACATTAATAAAGTAACTGTCAGTATTAGTCCAAACACTTGTTACAGTAAATATTAAAGGTCTTTGAAAATATTCTGTAAGAAATCTAAAAACTACTTAGATCAAGCAATAACCTTGAAGACACAAAAACACTTCTAAGAATTAGACTTTGTGATCTCTAAGATTCCTTTCAGCTCTTTGATTGTGAGCCCATTACACAGCTTTGTTGGGGAAATTTACAATAAATTTAATCATTATCAATGGACTTTTTAATTATATACTATGCAAGCCACCTACTTGTAAAGTAATGCAAACTTCAATTCCTACCCCTTAAAGGGTCAGATAACATCATTTCTCCTATCTATCCTCTCCTCAAATTAGGCCCCACTTCATATTTCTTTTTTAAAAACTGTACCTCTAATTCCCAAATCTTTCTTTCTAAAGTGCTAGAGAAGACATTAAGTCTGAAAAATAAGGATCTACAATGTATTGCACTTACAAATAGGATAAAGAAAAATGATTTTTAAATGCAGAAAATTATTTTATATATGAAGAACAGAGAGAATCCTCTTTTACACTGTGTCTACATCTTTACTTTCCTCTGCCTACCTACTCTCACCCCGCCCTCTAAGAACATGCATTTGCCTTCCATTTCACAGAGAAAATCAGGCTGTAAGGCTTGAGCTCAACCTCCTGCCCTATGTATCTGATCAACCATCACTTTTTTCTCCCCAAGGCTAACCTCTCCACTTGTGCTCATTTCTGGTTCCTCGTTCCATCAACCATTGCCTCTCTCCTACATTTTCAATGCTTTCCCTGCTTTGAGTATAGTCCTTATAGCCTACTATCTCATATTAAAAGTCTTTAAATATGAAGATAGACTAAATATTACATAGACAGATAGATAGATAGATAGATATAAATTATTGTTAATTTGGTTGGATGTAAAAATGGTATTGTAGTTAGGTAAGAAAACTTCTTAGAGATACACGCTGTGGTATTTAGGGGCAAGATGTCATGAAAACTAATTTTCCTTAACATCAGCAAAAACAAAACTCTCCTTGACCCTGAAATTCCCTCTAGTTTTGTATCCTCATCCCCACTCAAAGGCAAACTCCTTAAAATAGTCCGTATGCCTTTGCTGACCTCCTCAGTCTTCATTTATTTTTTCTACCCCACTTCCCCCTACACTCTGCCACCCTCCAAGCCTAAAATGCTCTGGCCAAGGACACCAGTGAACCCACTGCCACCCAAGTATCTCTTCTCTGGGCTCAACTGTCAGGGCCGCACTCCACCAGTACCTGGCGGTACTGGTGCCTCTTTATTCTTGAAATGCTCTCTTTTTTTGTGTTCTATGATATTCCCTCCTGCTTCTCCCATCGGACCTCTTTTGCTTTGTCTCTCTGCAGCACTTTTGTCTCTTTTTACCTCCAAAATCTTAAGTTTCCAAGGACTTCAGTCCCTAGCCACCTTCTAATTCTACACCACTGGGTTTTAACTTCGAGAATTTAACACATGGACTGCCGCACTAGGAAAAAAAATTTTTCCTTGGGGCCACAGTGTTTTATCACGAAAATAGAATAAAAACTTCGAAAATAATCCTTTCCAATTTAATAAAAAATTTGTTATTTTTTACTGTGTTCCAAGCATGAATTACATGCAACTTGAAAAACTGTTCTCGCAGCTCCCAAGGTGAAGAGACTTGTGAGTTACATATACTTCATGAGGCCCTGGGCTCAAAACTAGCATGAGTTAAATACAACTCACATGGCAGTTAATGTATTAATGAACGTTAAAACCCTCTCCTTAGGAAAAAGCCTATCTACTGCACATACACATGATTACTGAATACAATTTCAGAGTTAACAGAAGCCCTGCAACTGCAAGCTCATCCACAGGCCCTCCAGGAACTCCATGAATCTCACCTCTACACACTCCTTAAATTCTAATCCACCCCTCTCACCTCAATCACCACTTATAAGCTGACAACTCCCACATTTATTGCTCTGCTACATACAAAGCGCCTTCTTACCACTGTCATCAAATAAAACAGTCCTAAAGGGCAACTGGCAATCCTATACTCAATTCTCCTTTCTCAGCCCTTCCCTCCCCACTGTACAAACCAAAATGGGAGTACCTGTAATTCCCTGAATATATCACACACTCACCAGAACTTCTGTTTTGATCCAAGCTGCTACTGGGGCCTTCCCCACTTACTTGCCCACCAAATACCTACTCATCTTTCCAAAGCCCTACCAGCACAAGAAATAGTCCCTCCTGTGAGACTATCCTTCAACTATGTCTCTCTTCTGAGGGGAGGGACTTACTTAACGGAGGGACTTACACCGTTAATTAACATACACACTGACATACGGCTGAATTAATCAATGAATTATTAAAGAGAACATAAAAGGAGGAAGATCACACAGAAGAGAAGTCTGAACTGTGTTTCCCAAAAAGTAAAGCTGACACTCAACTAACATGAAGATAAAACTTACGAAAAATGCTATAAAACTCCAAATTTCCTAATCTACAGAAATTAGTTGTTTTTTCCCTGAAACATCAAACATCTCAAATTTGAGACATTATTACTAATAAGGAAGAAATATCAAATGACAAAATATTTTTGTGATCACTTTAATATCATTAATATCCTCTACTGAAACTGAGGTGCCTTAACACATATATCTATTTTTACACATATTAATAACTGATTATATTAAATGGAAACCTCAAGCAAAATATCAAATATTTTCCAAGACTTTCAGCATTTTTCTTTGAATATAAAAATACATACTCCAAACCTTATATTAGTAATCGTTTCTGTCCATAAATGGTCAATACACAGTTCAGGAACAATTGGCTCTGTTTCTGGTGCAAGAAAGGAGCCATTAGAATTACTATTTGGAGAATGAGAAATACTGTGTCTCTTTGGAGATTGATTATGGCTTGAAAGGTTGAACCTTTGTACCCCAGAAAAAGAGTGCACTCCTAAGGCAGGAGAATGAGCACGACTGTAAAATAAACAGAGGAGAGAGTGCATAACAATTAGCAATGCAGGCTTATATGGCACATGCTACCATGACACTTGCCAAAATTCTACAACAGAAGAGCATTCATGGCATAATCCTACTCAGAAATAAAAATTTTTCAAAAAAGAGTAGCTATTTAAATGGTTCATGTCAATGTGCTTTACTATATTCTAAAGATTAAGAATTCTTGTTAGAATTCATTCTTTTAAAACTAAAAATTAGTTCATTTGCCTCTTCAGCAAATGCATTGTTTATATTACTCAAAATGATCTAAACCAACATGGTGGCCCATTCCTATAGTCCCAGCTCAGAAGGCTGAGGTAGGAGGATCTCCTGAGCCCAGGAGTACGAGACCAGCCTGGGTAATGTAGTAAGACATCATCTCTGAAAGGTCTAATGTTCCTGTACAGTCAGACATATATACACCAACCAAACTATGTCCCTATAGCACCAGATATAGATATATATACCAATCAACAAAAACAGATATATGTATGTATTTATAGCTGATGATATAAATATATTTACCTATGTATGTAGACATATAGAGATATCAATTAACAAGAAAAAAGAAAAACTAATATAAGTTAACGCAAAAGAAAATAGTACCAAAGTATTTTGGGAATTAATATTCATCAAACTGCTGCCACATAGTGGCAGGAATGAGGCAACCAATCTTACAATAAGCATAAGCAGCTTCTAAATGCGAAGAAAGTGACATAGCAGACTTGAAAGTCTTAGTAAAAGTAGCACAACTGGGATAATGGCTAGTTTCCCTAAAAAATACCCAAAGCTATCAAAATAAATTCTAAATCCTTCAACACATAAGAGAACGCTTGTAAACAAGGTATTTTTTGTTTGGGGTATCTTGTTAAAAACAAGAAAACCCTCGCACCTTAGAGCTGCCATGTTCGAAATGGAAGGTGAGCGAGAGTGCAGACTGGGTGATGAGGCTGAGCGACTCTGGCTGTGAATGGAGGAGTAATTCTGGAAAGGTGAAGTCACAGGGGAATCTCCCTTGGAGAGACTTCTGAGATGTGCCGTGAGGGAGCTGCTAGTGGCTGCATTCTGTGGGGTTCCCCCCTGATCAGAGAACTTTAAAACAGCATTCTCTTCCTTAAGTTGAAATGAAGAAAAGGGGGGGAGATGGTAATTAGAATAAAGGACAATTTCCTTATGAGAATGCAGAGTAGGTATCAGTTATTAAAGATACGGTATTTCTTTTTCTTCGAGAAGCTCAACCTATTTCACAAATGATTCTTCCAAAAACATAGGAAGGTGTTCAGTATTAACTACCCTTTCACATTAAGGAGAAGTGACTTGGCTTTATCTTTACCTCCGATTTGACTCTCCGGAGAGTCCACACAGAATGCACATTTTGAACAGCATCATAGGTCATTACAATGGAAGGGTCAATGTTGAGGAAAACAATTTTCATTGCAGGATCTACAACATACTGCACCCGTGATGAACCAAAAAGACCTGAAAAATAAAACAGAAACAATCAGGTATAGAACAATGGGTTTTAGAAGTCTGCTCTGATCTTTATGAACCAAGTTCTTAAAATTCCTAAAGAGAAAATAAGCCAATCGAAGCACAAAATCCATCAATATATTACGTCATTAACTCTGAACTTTTAATAAATTTACTTTGACCATCAACTTCTTTAAAATACATTAAAAACGGCCAGGCGCGGTGGCTCATGCCTGTAATCCTAGCACTCTGGGAGGCCAAGGAGGCTGGATCATTGGAGCTCAGGCGTTTGAGACCAGCCTGAGCAAGAGCAAGACCCCATCTCTACTAAAAATAGAAAGAAATTAGCTGGATAACTAAAAATATATAGAAAAAATTAGCCAGGCATGGTGGCACATGCCTGTAGTCCCAGCTACTCGGGAGGCTGAGGCAGGAGGATCACTTGAGCCCAGGAGTTTGAGGTTGCTGTGAGCTAGGCTGGCATTCTAGCCTGGGCAACAGAGTGAGATTCTGTCTCAAAAAAAAAAAAAAAAAACATTAAAAATGAAAGCATTACAAGTTTCTATTTCACATACATGCAATTAAATATTAAAGATTTGTGTTGACTCATCATTAAATTCAGCTGTCCTAGGTAAAAAGTCTATGACTTCTTCAGGAATCAACTTATTTATAAATTGCATTGACTGCTCTTTCAAGTTGAACTTCCTTACTGATTCTTTTCTTCCATATGAAATCTGTCCTCTATAATAACTATTCAAACAGTGCTGAATAGTATGTTACCGCTTCTGTGTAACTGGTTACACATGCAAAATAAGTTTTTTCCTAGCGAGTCTTAGCTTTTACTTCCTAAGTACCATGGACTGGTTTCGATATCCTTTTTTGACACTTCCTAAATGCTTCCTTCTTGGTTAAAATATTGAAAAATTTAAAAAGGATTACTTTATAAAAATTAAGAAATATGTACTTTATAAAAAAATAAATAAAAATCACTCAAAATGGCACCGTCTCAAAATATCCACTATTAATATGCTAGGGAGTTTTTCTTCCAATTTTTTTCTATACATATACACATACTTTATAGGTTTTTACAAAATTGGAATCACATTGTGTTTACAATTTTGTATCCTACTTAACAGTATGAATAAGCAATTCCTGAGGTCATTAAATACTGTTCAAAGACATGATCAATGATGGCTGCATACCACTTAATCATAGGCTCTAACATGTTTATTTAGGTTGTCTCTCACTGCTACCAATATAATATAAAATTGTCAACAAAGTTCTGTAAAATACCAAAGGGTGGATAGTTTAGGCTTACAATCCACATACTAACTCTGTCACATAACTTTTGCTGTTTTCTACAACTCTTTAAAAAGGTAAAAATCATTCTTAGCTCATAAGCTTTACAAAAACATGCTGCAGGCTGGATTTGGCCTATGTGCAGTTTGCCAACGCGTGATAATAGCAGATTAAAGCCTCAGCGGTATATCAGAATATGTACTTGGGATAAAGTCCTAAAAATATAAAAATGTCAAAGAATATAAACATTTTTTCAGCCTTTAGGTCCTCATTATTTATCCTATGTTTGTCCAAACTTAAAAATTTAAAGATAAGCAGTTAGAACTGCTTGTAGGAAATAGTAAAAGTTATTCTAGTAAAAGTAAGATATATAAATCAATCACGAATACTGACATATTTATTAAACTACCTGTAGATGACTCCATTCCTTATGAATAAATAAAGGATAGATATTTGGATGAACTAAAATTTTTTTGTTTAAAGAAAAAATGTCGGGCCTGTACTGTGTAAATTTTAATATTTCACTTTCCCTGTTTTGCTAAAATAAATGTAGAACAGTTAATACCATGGTATTAGGAAGAAATTCTTGCTTTAATATGAACTACTTCCATAATAAAAAGTCAATTTTGTAAAATGCTTAAATTATATTATTTTTACAAGTCGGTTTTCAAATAAGCTCCCTTCTTATCCCAAGTCAAAATGAAAAACAAAAAAAGCTTATATAAAAGGATATAAAAATACACTTACTTCCAGATTTACAAACAAGTGGGGTTATTTCATCTAGTGGGTGCAACATGCTGAACATAGTGGGTAAAGGTTCTCTAGCAATAAAGAAATAAATAATCAATTGCCAATATAAGACGACTACATTTGTCAAATTTTGCACTTCCTTACATATAAATGTCTTCTCCAGATTACAAGAGCAACTAGAAATCCATCATCTCAAAATGCAACCTTCTAAACTTTTTACATATTGTTTTTCACAGTATCTTCTATTTCAATCCTGGAATCTCTCCTTAGAGTAATTTTACATATACATACAGAGGGAAATCAATATAACCCAGGGAATATCTGCAAACAGTAGTCCTCACATTACAGATTCAATGGAGTAATGGGCATAAGGCAGTCTTTTTTATTTACCTCTCTTAGTAGCAGTATGTCTATGGAAGCTAAGAAAGAAATTTTGTCTCCTATACCTGCTTACAAAGGAGTATACTTAAAAAAAAGAAGGAAAACTACTTCAAGTAAATTAAAAGCCTACATTTTTGAAGGAGTACTTTTTTTAAAAGGAGGGATATAACAGGCTATCGAAATAGAAAGAGATTAAAATCTACAAGCAGTATTTTTAAACTTAGCAAGTGTCTACCTCTTCACCACACTAAGATAGGTGCTATATGCTCCTGCGCTTCAATGCACTCACAATAAACACACTACCAATAAGACTACCATTTATTGCACACCTAATGCATACCAGGCCCTATGTCAAAGCTTATATACATTTAGCTCATTTGATCTTTGCATAAATCCTAAGAGGTAAATGAGGTAAATGATCACATTCCTGTAATATATAAAAACTAAAGCTAAGAAAGTTCTCATGATCTGCCCGAAGTAGTACAATGAAAACATGACAGCTAAAAATTGAATCTTGTTATTTTCAAGCTATTTGCTTATTCAATTTTACTAGTTGGTGGGGAAAAAGTTGTAGGTAATTAAGTGCCAAGAGAGTAAAGCTCATAATTATACAATATAGGTTGAATATCCCTTACCCAAAATGCTTGTGACTAGAAGTATTTTGGATTTCATATTTTTTCAGATTTTGAAATATCTGCATTTACCAGTTGAGCATTCCTAGTCTGAAAATCTGAAACCCAAAATGTTTAAACGAGCACTTCCTTCGAGCACCATGTTAGCATTCAAAAAGTTTCAGATTTTAGAGCATTTGGGATTTTCAGATTAGGGTACTCAACCTGTACTGAGATGAGAGAAAATGGCAGTATATCTATGCTATTAGCACAAAAATTATCATCATCCCAAATTTTTAGGTAAACAATTTTACCTCAGAACCAACACAAAAAAAGCCCAAGTTAGTAACATTCTGAACTGAATAAAATGAATACCTGGGTGGACCTGGAGGTACCTCATGTGAAGAACTGCTTCGTTCAAACAACAATCCATACTTAGTGGGCCAAACATTTGCAACCTACCAGGTAAAAGAGTGGGAAAAGACAGAAGTAAGAGTATCTACCCTTTATAAAATGTCTTTAGGAAACATTACAAAACATTAGATTTTCTTCCAATTTCATAAGATCTTTACAAAGTAAAATGATCATTACGTATAATATTTTTAAAAAGCAATTTTGACAAGCAACTCTAAAATAAAATCAAATCTAAGGAAGAGGAGTTTTTCAATGTGAAATTCCTGCCAGTGGCTAGTATCAGTAACAAAATGACAATGTGATAAAATGTTAACAATAGCACTAGACGTTAAAAAGACGAAGCACAACAGGAAAAAGACCAGTATTGTTCACATGCCTTCTTTAATATAACCGAAGTTTCTTATATGCCATTTAAACTGATAAAAAACCTCTCAGAAAAGACTTCATAATTCACTTCATTAAATAACTTATTTTTTATGCATAGAATAGAAAAATGGCAAACCACTAAAGCCGCCAAAATGCAGTTATTTTATTTGAGTAAAAATAACATTCTTGATTACTACAAGACATAAGAGACATAGGACATACCTCTGGAATCAATTAATTCAAAATGTTCTCCAACAAAATACACACAAAAAATTGAAACATGAAAGTTTACCTGAAATGGTAAGGAAGCTATGTAATCCTTTCCTTCTATGCTATGAATGTTAATACATGAGCTTTGCAGTATACATATGCATTTTTCTACTTCATAGCTACCTGAAAAGAAAGTGTACAATTACTTTAGATTTTACAATTAAGATTTACGGAGTTTTTCTCCTAAAGAGTTCGATCCTAACAATACAGATTCTTTAATTCACAATAAAAAAGATGCTTAGGCTAAACCACTATTAGTGGCTACTTATTTTGAATGAAAAAAAACAATGAGACAAACATTTGGAATCATCATAAGAGAAATAAAATTTTAAAAAGAAACTTACTGTAGTGGGCCTTTTCAGACTTATCCTGTGATATAATGAAGTCACACCACAATGCCTAAAATCAAAACAAAATGCTTACCTAAGAAAATTGTTTCTAAATAATAATCTACTAACTAATGGCATCTAAATAATAATAATGGCATTTACATAATAACTTTCTCTCCTTCTCAGCTCAACACATACACCATGGGAACATAATAGAATAAGAAAAAATAAAATTAGACTAATTAATGAGAAATTTTATACGGAAAGATAAACTATGTTTGCAATTAAATTTTATGAAAAGATCCATAAAAATTAAAAAATTTAAAAATAAATAAATTTTGTGAAAAAAGAAAAGACAAAATTTAAAAACCTCCTAGACAGAAGTCTTACAACAAAAATTCAAATAATGGCTCAACCTGTATTAAACCCTGTATCCTACACACAAAGCTAAAGATTATCAGAAGAGTTTAAAATTGCTAAGCTATTTTATAGTCTCCAGATTTACCAATTGATCTCATCATTCTTAGATTCTCCCTAGACTCACTTTAGAAAAATATTTAGAAAAACTAACATCTCCTTTTCTTAAAGGCCAATCTTGCAAATTACAAATAAGGAAAAACTATTAAATTTTAACTGGCATGCTTCACAATCACTTATTCAAATTATTTAGCATTTTTATGTGTTTTGTTAATTGTGGTAAAATATACACAACAGAAAATTTGCCATTTTAGTTATTTTCAAGTGTACAATTTAGTAGCATTAACATCAAATTTATGAGGTTTGTATAACTTGTGAGGTTGCACAATGTTATACAACCTCACCATTGTCCAGGACTTTTCCTCTGAGCCCATTAAACGATAACTCGCCACTTTCCCCTTCCCCTAGCCCTAGTAACCTCTATTCCACTTTCCCTAAAAATCTGCCTATGCTAGGTACTTCATACAGTAATAACTGAAATCGTACAATATGTATCCTTTTGTGTCTGGTTTGTTTCACTTAACATAATAATTTCAAGGTTGTAGCATATATCAGAATTTCATTCCTTTTTAAAGCTGAATAGTATGGCACTGTTTGCATATACTACATTTTGTTTATCCATCTGTCAATGGACGTATGGGTTGTTTCCACTTTTTGGCTATTACAAACAGTGCTGCTATAAACACTGGAGTATCTATGAGTCCCTCCTTTCAGTTCTTTCAATTCTTTAGTATATACAACTAAAAGTGCAATTGTTGGATCATATGGTAGTTCTATGCATAACTTTTTTTTTTTTTTTTTTTTTTTTTTGAGATAGACTCTTACTCTGTTGCCCGGGACAGAGCACTATGGCTTCGGCCCACATCACAGCAACCTCAAACTCCTGGGCTCAAGCAATCCTTCTGCCTCAGCCTCCCGAGTAGCTGGGACTACAGGCACATGCCACCATGCCTGGCTAATTTTTTCTATATATTTTCAGTTGTCCAGCTAATTTCTTTCTATTTTTAGTAGAGACGGAGTCTCGCTCTTGCTCAGGCTGGCTATGTATAACTTTTTGAGGATCTGCCAAACTGCAAACTGTTTTCTACATCATTTTTATATTCCCACCAGCAATACACAAGGGTTCCAATTTCTAGACATTCTCACCAACAGCTGTTATTTTTATTTTTTTGATAACAGCCAACCTAATGAAGTGGTATCTCATTGTGGTTGTAATTTGCATTTGCCTAATTAGCGAAGTTGAGCATATCTTTTCATGTGCTTATTGGTCACTTGCATATCTTCTTTAAAGAAACGTCTATTTTTCGAACCTATTTCTCAAGGTCGAAAAAAAAAAAGAAATGTCTATTTAAGTCCCTTCACACATTTTTTAAAAGGGTTGTTTGTTTTGTTGTTGTTGTTGAGACATAGGAGTTTTTAATGGTTAGCAAATGAAAAATCATGAAGAAAAACAATCATCAGAGATGCACTCCAATTTGAAATGTCCAAAATCTACACTACACTGCACCTATTAGAATGTCGACTTCCTTTTACAAAATTCCATCCTCAAAGTCTCTAAAACTAAATATTTTAACATTTCCTTTATTCCTGATATCTAAGAGATCACTAACCTCTTTCATATCTCCTTCAGCTTTCTCACCTGTCTTCTCTTTCTTTCAAGGGACCAACCTCACTCACCTGAACTACCACAAAAAAAGTTTCCCCGACAATAGCCTCCCTACTCTCCAGTCAAACTAATCTGTATACTGCCAACAAAATAATCTCTTCTTGAAATACAAAGCTGATTGTTTTTCACTTTAAAATCCTTGGTAGGCTTCCTTCTGCATACAGTTTAAAATAAAATTCCCTGGTTTATATACAAGGCCCTGAGGTCTGGATACTTCTAGCACCCACTTACATCTCTCCATACCCACACATTGTGTACAGCCATTCTGAACTTAGAGACTAAGTCGTGTTTTCCATAGTTCTTTTTGCTGTGGTTCCCTCTGCAATGGGAATGCCTAGAATGCCCTTCTTTCATCAATTTACAATTCAAATAGCATCTTCTTTGAAAAACCTGCCTTTGGACCTCAGTCCTTTGAGTTCTCACCACACTGTGGACACCCACCCATACAGCACTCAGAATACACCATTTTAGCTTATCTGTTCTCCTTTCTAGACTATGAGTCCTTCAATGGCAGAAACTAACTGTATATTCATCTCTGTAGCCCCAGCACTCAGCACAATGTCTGAAACAGAGTTAGACTAAATACCTGTAGGATGAATAAAAGAATGAACAAATAGAATGAGTCACACACACCTGGTATTATTTCTTAACCAAAATATAAAATTATCGTTCTGCATACTCGAAAGAAAAGACTAAATTACAATATACTTTCCAGGCCAAAAGGACTGAAATTCCAAATCTTATGATCACACTTACAAGTGATCTTAAAAGAGACAATACATCTAACTGCACATCCACTGAATCTAGTAAACAGGCAATTGTTCCTTGGAGAAATTAAGACGAAAACAGAAACAAAGAACTATTTGGATATTGTGAAATCCACTTTTCACATCTATACTAACTACATGAGGTATATGAGAAAAATTATCATCAAAAACATCACTAGCTTCACCACTCCTGGACAAAAATGCTTTCACACATGCCCTCAAATTTTGGAATAATTCAGCTTATCCTTTCTAATAAACAGTAAGAGTATAAAGCTCACCAGGAAATAGTCAATGGGGTGTGAGGAAGGAATAAACAGTGTCCTAGTACAAGGATTTCATTATTTACAAATGTGGAAATATTAGTCAAAGTCTCCAAAATCTCTTGTCAAACCTATTCAACTACTATAAAAGTATTACCTTTTTCCCTCAAGTTTTTATTGTAAAAATTTTCAGTAAGAAAAAGTAAAGTAATACAGTGAACATGTTTCTCCTAAATCCAACAATCATTAACATTTTGCCATATTTGTTTATGTGTGTGCAAATGGGTACATGTGGAATTTTTGAAACGGGGGATGCTGGCTCTTTGAAAATAAATTGCACACGTATCATGATACTTCACACCTAAATACTTCATCATGCATTTTCTAAAAATAAGGACGTTCTCCTATAAAACCATAAAACTGTCATCCATCCTAAAAAGAAAAAATAGTAATTCTCTATCATCACCTAATAATCCAGTCCATTTTCAACATTCCCAAATTTTCCCCAAAAATGTCCTTTTTTAGCTAGTTTTCTAGAATCAAGATTCAAAGTTCATTTAACAAAGTTCAAAAAATACTGCACCTAGTTATATCCCTTTTGTCTCTTTTAATATAGAATAGTCCCCACCTTTTTTCTCTCTCCATGACTGATTTTTTAAAAGAGACCAGAATGTAGATTATAAAGTTTTTATGATGGAAAATTTCAAATATATACAAAGTAAACAGAATATGATAATGAAGCCCAACTGGCCAGCTTCAGTAATTATCAACTTTCATTCATTCTTATCTCATCCATACCTCCAGCTCACTCTTCATCTCACAGTATTTAAAATTTGATCCTCTAGGTCCTATTTTTCCTATAAGCTGAAAGTTAGGTCTAAATGTTTGGGTTAAATATTTATGGGAAGAAAACTTAATAGATGACATCATGTACTTCATTCTGCATTTATAGCTGGAAGCACATTAACACTCCTTCATCCCACTGCTAATTTTCAGTCACTTCACAGATAACCCCAAAGTAGAGATACATTTGTTCCTTCACGTTTAGCAAGTAATCCATATAGTATCTTTCACCCAACAGTGTTATATCCATTCACAAGCCTCGCTTGAATCAATTATTGCACTTGAGGTTACAAAATAGTGATTTTCTAATTTTACCATTCCTTCTACATTTATTAACTAGCATTCTTCTATGAGTTTTTCTTCATCAAATCATCAAATAGAGCTGAACCGCATGTCTTCCTGAAAAAATATGGCAAATGCTTAATTCCTTCCCTTTCATTACCAATTTTTAGAACGGAGTTAGGTGTAATGGCCAACTGCAATGGTAGGAAATTAGGGTTTTTTTCCTTTCTCTTTCTGAGTATCATCATGAACCCAATGATGTTTATTTATTCAGTACTTTGCAATCAATTATAATCATGTGTTAAAATATTTTTGTACTCGGACCTGGCGTGGTGGCTCACACCTGTAATCCTAGCACTCTGGGAGGCCAAGGTAGGAGGACTGCTTGAGTTTAGGAGTTCAGGCCAGCCTGAACAAGAGCAAGATCCCCGTCTCCACTAGAAATAGAGAAATTAGCCAGGCATCTTGCCGCATGCCTGTAATCCCAGCTACTCAGGAGGCTGAGGCAGGAGGATTACTTGAACTCAGGACTTTGAGGTTGTAGTAAGCTACAATTAACACCACTGCACTCTACCCGAGGCAACAGAGCAAGACTCTGTCTCCAAAAAAACCCAATAATTTTTGTACCTTTAGCGTCTTATAACTTTTTGTTATAAGACAAAAACAAATTGAATTACCCAAGGAAAAAGTATTTAAACCTTATCATTAAAGTGACAAAGGATAGTGTTAAAAAAAGAAGTGATGATATATAAAATAAAAATAAAGTGAAGTTTTTATTCCCCTGCCATTATCTTCACTACATGTTACAATGTACAACCAGCTGCTGGGATCCTTATGCTGTTATTATTTCTGTTAAATTTCAAAACAAAAGCTTTTTTTAAAAAATGCATTAAATAATCAATCAAATGCTAAAATTCAAATTGACTCACCTGTTGAACAGGACTGTCGACCGTAAATGCTTTATAAACTGCCAATGCCTGGCTTTTACTTCCTTTGCTCCAGATCACCATATTTCCAGCAACATAGAGTTCCTCATCATAGTCCGCTTCCTCTCCAATTTCACTTACTCCCTTCCTTAGCTGCCAGCTTTCCTTAAAAATTAACACATGAAAGACATGTTTAAGCACTTTTTTCTTTTTCGATAGTGTAGAGCAAGATTTATTTGCCTGTGGCATAAGACTCGATCCAAGCCCAACTCCTAGGTTTTGTGCATGGATTAACAGAGTATGTGTACGTGCATTACACATTACATGATTTCATAAATAAGAATTTGCTCAAGAATTCTCTATGTTAAATGTTTTATATTATACCACTATATTATTCTGCCAACAATACAAACAAAAATTATACCTTATCTGTAGGTCCAAAAATGAAATCACATCCTTGGGAGACTAAAAAGACATATTAAGTGTATGGGAGGGTGAGTCAAGAGGGATCAATGAAATGCACATGGGACTCACTGGAGGAGTTCATATACAATGCAGAACTCCCTGCTTCATAGCTATTACAAATATACATTCACCTTCCTTCCTTTGTACTATCATGGAAATGAAAGAAAGAAAGAGCAGGTTCAATTTCTAACTACGTAGACTTTCCCTCCCTGAGATTCTGGTATCCCAAAAGGATATGAAAATGGAATAAGGAGGGCAGGGCTGATTTTCTGACACACACATCTTCTTCCCCTATTTAAGAACTACTACTCTACCTACTTATGTGGTATTTCTTCTTTCCTTTAGAAACATGTAAGTCTTTTGTAGCAGGGACCATTTCTGATCTCTACCATTTAACCATTAGCTAACATGAAATCTGGTCTCCCATACTATGTCAGACAAAGAGGTTTAAAAGGGACCATAATCATAGTACTGAACTTGACTCTCATTATAAAATCACAAGATATATAGTATGTCTAAATGAACACTATAAGATGATAAAGTCAATATTCTAGCATTGACTGAAATTACCAAACCTTAACCTCTATCCTAGAAGTAGCATCATACTCATTTCTCAGTTGCATCTGGGTACTGTAAATTACAAGTAGATCATATCACTCTAAGTTTCAAAAATAAAATGGGAAATTCAGTGAAACCTTCTGTTTTTCGTGGATTGTAACCTCCTGAAGGGATCCCACCAAGCCAGCAGCACCATCAGAAGACCATAATTCAGAGGCTGGCTGCAGCTGGCGAAGCTGAAGGTTCAAAGCATTAGGGTGGTGCTTGCAGTGGTCTCGACCAAAAGGAACAAATTCCTGCAAATCCCCGGCTGCAATCATCGTTGCCCTTTCTTCATAGAAGTTCGACATGGGTTCCGAATATCAACATTATTTCTGTATGAATTCAAACACATTCTGGTCAGCTTCTAGACTCAAAACCAGAACAAAAATACCATAAGCATTTACATAAGTCATTAATCCTTAGATGACTGTCAATCCTATCATATTGTAGGTACATAAGTAATTACAACATCAAAGGGCCTTCCAGGTTTGATTCTATTGGGCAATTGTGGTTATTGTCATATTTTAGCTACCACATTTTAGTTGTAGACTGACAAATAGACAGTTAACCACTGTAGGAAACCACTGAGTTGAGACAAGTAATTATACCCTCCCACAATACGTATCCCATGTTTCCTACCACTCTTCACTAATTTTCCACAATTCATATATAAAGTATTTAGACAAGTTGTACCTTATAGTTCCGTAACTACCTGGCTTCTCAACATTTAAGGTCATTTCTGTTCAGATGCTGGAACTTCATTTGAAAAGCATGCCTAAGGGATCACTAGCATAATGGAATAAAGCAAACCAAAAAACCCACTTATTTCCCTAATTCATCAGAAGTTGAACTACTGCTCTCAGCTGACCAATCCACAAAAGACCTAATAAGTTAGCAAATGTCATAAGTAGCTTTGACAACCCAATCCCATCTAAATATATAATTACAGATCAATTTTCCAATTTCAATTACCCAAACACAGGGAATCAAGGCATGAATAACTCTAGCCATGAATAGTCATGCTTAAGTCTCTTACAGCAGACTTAAGAGTTCTAGCTTTTAATATAATCCATTACTGTATAGTTTACTGTTACAAAGATGCGGATGAAGTGTGGGTGGAAACATGCTGCTGTACCTCCCTAACATTTCTACATACAGTAAGTGGCAGATGGTAAAATTCTGATACTGTATAAAGTAGTATATAATGTGGGTGCCAGTTCTGTCTACGAGACAACATCTACAACAAAAACAGGATTCCTGGCATCGCATCTAAGTGGCAATCCTCAAACACAGAAATCGAAACATTCAATTGTCAGCACTACAATCTTTGAAGTGAAACGGCACTCAAGATTAATAGAGTTCAATTAAATTTGACTTAGACTTCTCATCTGAGGTCTTTTGGGCATCAGTTTTCTTTGCTGCACAAACACCTCAAAGTCTATATAGTACCTATATACCACTCCTTTAGACTTCCAGATTTTGGTGCTAATTAACGTTATTCCTGAGATTATAAGGTCACAAAATAAGACACAATTTTTTTTTCCTTCCTGCTAGAAATAAATCAGTATTGAAAACACTTGAACTTGGGACATAACTAAAAAAGTGCCTTACAAACAAAATTCAACTGGTCTTCCTATATTCTATCCAAAAGGATAACAAACATTAAAGAATTTGCAACTTTATCCAACTTTAGTTGTGCAATTTTGTAACGTTATTTTCTCATAACTTTGAGAGAAAAATACAGAATGATTAATTAAAGATTATTTTCACAGCACAGTATCTTTTTGTACTGATTAAGGCAACATATTTAATATTTTTACAGCGCCCCAAACTTTCATAAATGTTTTTACTTGTTAGGGGCAACATAAGAGCTACACATAAAAGCACTATATTAAATCGGTATGCTATAAATGAAAATACCAGCATTAACTGCTACAAACAAAACCTGCTCTGCCAAAAAAAAGGAGAGCTAAAGCAAACACAGAAGGGACCTTGAGATGAGACTCCACAAAAAGACAGTGCTTCCTCAGCCTCTTTAGCGGGCGGTGTAAACAACAGACTAAGAGACTGAGTCTCGGAAAACCCGCTCAGGGGGTATGGGGGGGCCAATCTAGAAGCTGAGGCCACACATCAGATGCCGCGTTTAGCTCAGAAAAGAGAACCGCAAGGAGAGAGCTGGGAAGTACAACTCAGCCCACAGGCCAGGGGCCCTTTCGGCCCCCAGACACGCTCAGGCGCCGCCCCCGGGTTCCTAACCTCAGGGTCACCGGACGTGAATCGGGTGCGAGAGTCAGGAGGGGCGCGACACACCACCGGGCGTTGCGGACCCGGGCCCGCACCTGTGTAAGTCGGGACGCGTCAGGCGCGGCGAGCCCCGGCTGCTCCGGGAGGCGCAGGGGCCGAGGAGGCCCGAAGGCAGCGGCGGGGTCGATCACAGTGACTCCTCGGTTGCGGCAGCTTCTCATCCCCTCTCCGCCTATTCTGGAGGAAGAATGGGCAGCAGCAATGAGTGCGACTGCTAATGGCAGGCAGGTGTGAGAGACCATCAAATGGACGCGTCCATCTTGGCTTTCCCGTCCTGCCTCGCGCCGGGGCGGGGCGTCACGAAAGGCGCACGGTGTCCCTGCGGTCCTAGCGCCTGAGCAGTTGCGGTACGACTGCGCCGGGTTCTGCCCGGTACGTAGACCATGCTTACGACTGGGCAGATCCCCAAAGCAGAATTGTTTCAACGATGGGATCCTCTTGGCTTCCAAATTTGGAGTGCAGATCATGTCTCTAGGAGCCCGAACTGCCTTCTAACTCTGAGGGAGGCTTTCCTGGCCGGTTTTGCTTCTGCCTCCTGGCTAACATAACACGGGGAGTTATGTGCCTCCAGGCTAGGGGCTGGGGAGCAGGTAGCTACTGATTTTCACTGTGTGCTAGTGCATTATAACCTTTGGGGTCCAGACCCTTTGAAAGTTGATGAACGGTATGAAGGCCCTCACAGAAACGTTGCTTGCAGTTTCTGAGATTCACAAAAACTTCCTCAGGCGATTCATAGACCTAGGTTAAGAACCCCAGCTTTACCCCTCCCTCCCTGTCTGTGGGTTCAGCTGTGCAATATCACACTTATGGGAACTAGAACACTTCCTTGAGCTCTAATTTCCCATTGTCTGGCATCTCTAGGTTAAAACTATTGACAGGCCTCCTGTTGCCTAAGAAATAAAGTCCATTTCTTTACCCAAGAATGTAAAGTTGGCTGCAACTTTACATCTTCACTAACACAGTACTGAGATTCCCCATACACATTCTGCACCTGGGGTCTTGGTTCATTCTCGTCTCTTGGAACATCGTCCTTTGGGGTGCCCCTTCTTAGAAGGCTTCAGTCCAACAGGAAGGAGCATCTGTTAGAACTTTGAGTAGACCTACCATTGACTATAATCATTTACCTGAAACCAAAATATTTCCAGAATTCCCTGGCCTGGAGGATACAAATGAGGTTAAAGTTTTGTTTTTTTTTTTAATTGGGTTTTGTCTTTTTTAAATTGTAACACTTTTGTTTTTGGTTTTTTTATTTGTTTGTTTTTAGAGACTGAGTCTTGTTATGTTGCCCAACCTAACCTCAAACTCCTGGGCTCAAATGATCCTCTAGCCTCAGCCTCCTGATTAGCTGGGACTACTGGCATGTGTCACGGAGCCCAGCTCAAGTGAGATTAAATTAACAATCATATCTTATCTTTAACTTTTATCTGTTTCTTCCCACAGAGTCCCAGCACCATACAAAAGTCACCCCCACCAGGTCCTTCTGGGAGAACCTGCATTAGGACATACGTCAGATGCCTCTCCAAGAGAGTCTCAGTGCCACCATTCTCCAGACCCCTCACCTCTTGCCCCACCTCAGCCACTACAATAGCCGGCCCACTCCAAGGGGCCTCTGTTCTACCAGCCCTGTTATCCCGACTACCAGTCAATCACCACAGAGGTCTAGGCACTCTCCCCTGGCTGCTCTGTGCATCCAGGCCACTGTCACACTCCCTGGAACTCTGGATCCTTCTACCACTGCCAAACTTGGATGAAATGCCTCCCCACTGGTTGTGGAACCTGGCTTCTGAAGAGGCCAAGGGCATAAACCCAAAAGTATGGGGAGCAAACTTTGATCAATAAGAGAGAGGCAGGAAGGAGCCAGACATAAATTCCCTTTTCTTCTCCCTCCCATGAACTATTCTAAGACATGATTTCTTTGCACAACCTTTCAGGAGATGTCCTGTGTGGCTGAGTTGGTACCCATGCCAGTCTGCTGAGTTTTTGGCATCCTCTTGTGAAGCAACGGCCAGGATAATACTTCTCATCCTTCCCTGCCTTATCTCTTTCTTTCATTCTGTCTTGGGCTAAAGCATCACACTCATCGCCCTTATCTTTAGCTATATTTTCTAGGGAACTCAGGCAGCACACTCCACAAAAAGTGTCTCACACTGCTAACTGTTCAGTTTGTGAAGTAGAGTCACTGAAAGGTTTCACCCTTCTCTCCCTACAGGACATTACCTTGTCTGCTCAAAGAAATCTCTCAAAGTGCCTCTCTGTGGCCTTAGTTGATGTGGTCCTCAGTGAGGATGCCAAGGTCTTCACTCGTAGTTCCCCTCCAATACTCTCAAAGATTGTCATTCCTCCAGGGCACAGCAGAGTGGCAGCATGGGTCCCTCTATCCCCTGCAGCACTCCAGGTCACTAACAGCACTGATTGAACTCATGATCTGAGAAAGTCTCTTAAGAAGAAAATCCTTTTGCTTCTTGCCTTAACCCCTCTGCTCATGGGGGTTCAAACCACAAACTCAGGAGTTTGAAAAGACAAATAGCTGCTATTATCTCCATCATCCTCCTATCCTCTTCTGCTGACATTTGAGGCACCTACTTGGATCAGAACACAAAGCCCAAATATAGACTCCTGCGGACTACCAACACACTGCACATCTGCTGTGTGTAATTCAAGTCTGAATTACCTTTATAGTTCCTGAGAATGCATTTTAATTACAGATACAAATGTGCCCAATATTTCAAAATACTGTAGACTCGTTGGTGTACCTACCCCAGTAGGTAGCAAAATTCCCTGAGTATAATTGGTATGCAAAAAAAAATTGAATGAGTAAAATCCCTATTGCTCACTTTTAATCTGTGACAAAATACATGTCTCTGCAGTAGTAGCTATTGCTTCATAACAATATTAGCACAAATTTTGTGACTTAAAATAATGCACATTTGTTATATTTTCTGTGGGTCAGAAGTCCAGGCATGACTTAGATGGGTTCTCTGCTTTGGGTCTCACTGAGCTGTAGTCAAGGTGTTGCTTAGGGCTGTGGTCTTATTCGAGGCACTATCAGGGAAAGTTCTGCTTCCGAGCTCAGAATTTAGTTTCTTGTGGTTATAGGACTAAGGGCTTCAGTATTTTTCTGGTTACCATCCAGAAGCTGCCTTCAACAAGTAGAGGCCATAATTGCTGGCTGCACAGAGTACCCCAACATAATTAAAGCATGTAAGCCAAGAAGGCAATAGAGAGTCCACAGATAAGAAGTGAGTGTAATCTTACATAATCTAATCACAAAATGATATCTCAGTCGAGAGTTAGACATAAATCCCACTCAAAGGGAGGGGATTACACAAGGAAGCAGGGATCACTGGGGCCCATCTCAGAAGCAGCCTACTACAGTCTCTAACATCTGTCTGATAAGTGTCTCTAAGGTCTTAAACTACCCACTTTAGCCCTGAGAGTGATGTGTATGCCCAGCTCTTCCTCCCTCTGCGTCCTGCAGCCCTTCTTCAGCAGGCCTGTACAGGGGCCCGTGGCCAACCCCAACTCACCTCATTGTCTGTCTCAAAGTCTCAGAACTACCTAAAGGACTTTCATTAAAGGAAAGTTTTTGTTTTTTTAATTACTGCAAAGGAGAGACATGCAAAACAGGCTGCTTCTCATACACCTGAAATCGTACTTGATTTTTATAGGGTTGGAGAAATAGGAACAAAAAATTAGAAGGCAAAGACAAAGGAAAAAAAATAAAGTGTTCACTACCAGTTCATTTACATGGTAAGTGGTTAACAATAAGTACAATTAATGAACTGTAACATGACCATGTTTTATGAATTTATTCAATTTTCCAACAGCTGATTCACAAACTTGAAGTCAACTGACGCATGAGATTTAGGGTTTATATTTGAAGTAGAGTGACCAAACATCCAGGTTTTCTGAGGACCGGGATTTTCTAGGACGTAAGATTTTCAGTTTTTTTTTTTTTATTATTTAATTCCTTTTTTTGAGACAGAGCCTTGCTCTGTTGCCTGGGCTAGAGTGCCGTGGCGTCAGGCCAGCTCACAGCAACCTCAAACTCCAAGGCTCAAGTAATCCTTCTGCCTCAGCCTCCCGAGTAGCTGGGACTACAGGCATGTGCCACTATGCCTGGCTAATTTTTTCTATATATTTTTAGTTGTCCAGATCTTTCTTTCTATTTTTAGTAGAGATGGAGTCTCACTCTTGCTCAGGCTGGTCTTGAACTCCTGATCTTGAGCGATCCTCCTACCTCGGCCTCCCAGAGTGCTAGGATTACAGGTGTGAGCCACCATGCCTGGCCAGATTTTCAGTTTTAAAATAAGATAGCCTGGGCAGACAGGTCACCCTGATTTGAAGTGATAAAAGACAGGCTTTATGTACATCTAAGCAAACCCTTACCTCCTGGGACCCTGGGTTTTGGGACATCTAGAGGAAGTGAATAATTCATTTAAGGGAAAGCAGTCCCAAAACTAGTAAATTAAAAGATTTTAGGAATGACTTCATTGGGAAGATGAAATTGACAATATTCTTGAAATATTTGTCTTGAGTGCAGATTTAATTTAATGAGGAGAGGGTTGAATTAGTAGGAGGTCTGAAAAAACACACAAACCAACCAAGAAAATTACTAATTCCAGAGAAAACCAGGAACAGTGCAGGAAAGAAACTAACAAACTTGGAGACCTCATGCAACTGATTCTAAGAGGTACTATTAAGGTATAGCGATCAAGAGAGTGGGTTATAGGAGAAAGGATGGAAACAGATTCATGGAGCAGTTAAAAAGTGAGAAATGGATACAAATATAGCTAATTGATATTTTTAAATAAACTTTTAAAAAACTTTTAGATTTACAGAAAAATTGCAAAGGTAGTTCAAAGAGTTCCCATATACCCTACACCCAATTTCTTTTTACATTAGTATGGTACATTTTTTGAAATTGATAAATCCATACCAACACATTGTTATTAATTAAAATCCATAGTTTATTTATAGTTCATTAGTCTTTACCTAATATCCTTTTTCCGTTCCAGGAACCCATTCAGAATGCAAGGCTACATTTAGTCATCTTGTCTCTTTGGGCTCCTCTTGTCATTTTTGATGACCTTGACAGTTTTGAGTAATACTGATTACGTATTTTGTAGAATATCCCTTAACTTGAATTTGTCTGATGTTTTTCTCATGATAAGACTGGGGATATGGATTTTGGGAAGGAAGACCATAGAGGTAAAGTACCATTTTTGTCACATGATATCAAGGATACTAACAACAAAGTGACTTATCACTGTTAGCATTAGCCTTAACCACTCAGCGGAGGTGATGTTTGTCAGGTTTCTCTACTGCAATGTTACTTTTTCCCTCCTTTCCTTATTTGGAAGGAAGACAACATGTGAATCCTCACTTAAGGGGTGAGACCAGTTGGTTTTTTCCTGTGGTACAGTCCTTAAGTGCAGCTCTTTAGATGTTTCTTCCAGAAGGCCAATTACCCCTGGGCAAGCTAGGGCCCTCAAAAGCAGTTAATAGCTGGATTCTCCCTACTCTGTTACATGCCCTTTGTTGTAGTTAGTACTTGTCCAGGCAGAGTGTGGCTCATGTTAGGGGCACAGCTTTTAAGATTTAATAAGACATTATTGTTGGCACATGGAGCTCTCCCTCACATCTTGAACAAACTCATGTGAATATTTTGGGGACCTCCCTAATTTCTTTTGGGAGGAAAGAGAAAACCATGTTCTCGGAATCCTTCAGATTTTTCATAAGGACCCAAGACTCAGAAGCAATCATCCCCTGCTCCTTCATTTGATCGTTCCACCTCCTCCATTCAGTTATCCAAACCAAACAAAACTCTCCTAAAAGTGTCTCTTCTTTGTTCTCCACAATATATAAAACCAGCTAAAAATATTTCCTCCAATCTCTGTACCCATTTGTTCCCCCTTATCAAACCAATCATAAAAATCTGTGTGTCTACACTAGACACACTCAGATGGCACATTTAAGATAAACTTTTGGGACCTATGAATCCCCCCAGTTGAGAGACAGGGAGAGATAAAGCAAGAGTTATAGACAAGCCATTGTAAAAGATTAATTACTATACTTTGCTTTAGTGAGGAAGGGAAAAGCCTTTTTTTTTTCTTTTTAAATTTTCACATACCCAAAAAGAACTACAAGTTTGGGCTTTACAACTTCAGCCATGAGTTCAAAGGAAATACAGAGCTCAAAAACTCACCAGTGCAGCAGCAACATACACACACACATACACACATACACGGTCTTTTCTTCTTCTTTTCCTCTGCCTCCTCCTTCTTCTTCTTCTTCCTCCTTCTCCTCCTCTTTCTTCTTCCTTCTTCTTTCTTCTTCTGATATAATTGCATTCGTAGCAACAAGAAAACAAGACAAATACCATAGAGAATGCCAGGAAATAACAGAGTATCCAAGATAGACAGTCAAAATTTATTATCAATTGATTAGATAATCAGATAATTCCCAAGAAACTACAAGAACCAGACCTCTAATTTTAGTATGCTGTTCAGCAAATGGGATCTTTTATAGGTACCATCTCCATTCCTCCAAACTATAAGGACAAGAAACTCATTTTGAAGATGGTTTTGGCAAGCAGGATGGAGTCCTTCTGCATGTGCCATCTCAATTCCTCTAGAAGTATTAATACAAAGGCAAAGCACTTAGATTACTAGTATTTTGTTCAGGAAGCTAAATGGAGTTGCTTATAAGCATCAAGTGCAATTTTCCAATAAATTATAAGTTCAGTTTCCCAATAAACTACAAAACCTAAACCTCTGCGCTTCTAGTATGTTCTTTAACATGCTACATGGAGTCTCCTACATCCACCTTCTCAATTTCCTCCAATCTTTAAGGGCTGGACATGTGTATTTTCAGCATGACCCTTCTAAGTACCATTTCAGTGCCCCAGTGAAGTCTAATGTTTAGACATTTTCACATCCTAGATGTTGTTCAGCATAGTGAAAGGAGTGTGTTACCTACACTAACTCAGGTTTCCAAAAGTTACAAGGGCTAGACACTGGTTCCTCCAGTTTATTTTGTTCACCTCTCTAAATACAGTCTCTTACATACTCCAAAACTTAGACTTCCCATATATGGTTGGTAGTGGTGAGTGAGCCTTTTAAACACACAATCTGATTTTGCCTTCCCCATCCCACATACACAAATTACATGAGATGAATATTAGTATTTCCAGTCTGTTGTTCAGCACCTGGAATGAGATGTCCCACCTACTTCACCGTTACACCCCAACAATTTCAAGAACTGGGCACTTGGCCTTCCAGGATGTGGCTGAGCATGCTGAATGAAGTAGTAATACAATACTGGACCTCTCAGTTCCAGAACAAATTGCAAGTGCCAGACAGAGGAACTTCCATTGTATTTTTTAGCACAGTGAAAACATATACCATCTCATTTTTCTAACAAATTGAAATGCTTAGATACTTGGATTCCTCATACTTTTCTCAGAACACCAAAGGGATTCTCTTTCATGCACAATGTAACTTCCCCAGCAAACTGCAAAAGCTCAACAACTGGCCTTCTGTACCTTGTTCAAAACACTGAGAGGCATCTTTAAATGAGATGGGAGCTAGATAATTCTACTTCCTGTAAGTTTTTCAGCCTGTTTGATGGAGTATCTTTTTTTTTTTTTTTTTGAAACAGAGTCTGGCTCTGTTGCTCTGGCTAGAGTGCCATGGCATCAACCTAGCTCACAGCAACCTCAAACTCCTGGGCTCAAGCAATCCTCCTGTCTCAGCCTCCCGAGTAGCTGGGACTACAGACATGTGCCACCATGCCCGGCTAATTTTTTCTGTATATATTTTTTAGTTGTCCAGATCATTTCTTTCTATTTTCAGTAGAGATGGGGTCTCACTCTTGCTCAGGCTGGTCTTGAACTCCTGACCTTGAGGGATCCACCGGCCGCAGCCTCCCAGAGTGCTAGGATTACAGGCGTGAGCCACCACGCCAGGCCTTGATGGAGTATCTTGCAAGAGAGTCCAAGAAACCACGAAAGGAAATACCTTTATTTATCTATTGTGTTCATTGTGCTGAATAGAGTCTTGTACCATTTTGCTTTGAAACAACTATAAAAGCTGTTGTGCCTCATGCCTGTAGTCCCAGCTCCTCAGGAGGCTGAGGTGGGATAGCTTGGGCCCAGGAGCTGGAGGCTGCAGTGAGCTATGATCCTGCCACAGCACTCCAGCCTGGGCAAGGAAGCTAAAAAAATAAAAAAGCTATTGTGCTGCGAGGGTTTATTTCAGTAGGCCTGGAATTAGCCAGAGCTGTTTTGCTAAAGTTCCTACATGATACTGACCCCCTGGTGAAGGGCATAAAGCATACTGATTAATGATATTGCTTTTTAACTGTGGATCTGAGGAGGTTCTGGGAGATATGTACCAGATTGTCAAAAATGCTTACTGAAAACAGTGAGATAGATGATTTGCACCTGGTCTCAGTGAGATTGCCCAAAAGGACTTTGCTACAGAGGCTATGCCTTAGGAATATGCCTTTGTGGCCAGAAATCTGTAAAATCCCCATCTGAACCTCCATTTGGGGCTCCACAGTTCAAGGTGTTCCATGCATTTGCTTCCTGATCCAAGAGAAAAAGTGCAACCAACCACATTCCTTACAGCAGGAAGGACAGTGTACCCTGCATCTGGCCTCTCTGGACCTCTTACCATGAATAGCCTTTGACTGAGATGTGTATTCTTACTTTACTGTTTTTGATATATTGTACCCTCCTCCTATAACAAACTATAGATGTTGGACCTGGTGAGTCTTCTTTAGCAAAGGGATCCTATTTAACTCCCTCTTAACAGTTATACAACTGCACTTGTACACTTGTGTTTGAGTCAGTGCTTTGATTGGATTATATTATCTACAACATCGGCCTCAAAGGGTATACACCTATACTCCCAGTATGTTGTTCAGCATGTCGAATGGGGTCTCTTCCATGTACTATGTTACCCAAGAAACTGCAAGATGCTTGTACTTCCCTTAAGATTTTTGGCTTTCTGAGTTGACTTTCTTATGGACATCATCCCATTTTCCCAGCAAAGTTGAAGAACTTGGCATTTACATTTCCAACATATTGCTCAGCACACTGAATGGAGGACAAGAAGTTAGGGGCTTAGAAGCTGTGGTGTTGAAATGTTATTTCTATGGTACTGAAACTACCAAGAATCATGACAGGGAGAGCATGAAGGGAGTGACCATGATGCAGGGACTGAAATCTTCCAGCAATGAGAGGGAGAGACCCAGGAGTCTGTAGATGGTTGCAGCAAGGCTGACCAAGGCTGGCATAGTCTGATGACATAAGATTCAAAGCCAGAGACTTTAGAGAGGAAGGACAGAAAATGGTGTAAAATCTGCAAGGAGAACTCCACATGCAGGCTTCAGGATAGGAGGGAATATGAGTGTGGGAGGCATGATTCACCAGGGAAAATCAGGGTGCTATTATTGGAGGGCCATGGTATAGATACTGGGTGGGTGAGAGCCAGGGTGGAGCAGGCATTGACTGGCACTGGGTCCATGGGATAGGGGCTCTCTGATGGAGGTGAATTGGGGGTCCACATGGTAGACTGGAGGCAGGAGGGGGAAATAAATTATAGGCCATAGCTGGGGACAAGGCTGAAGAGGGTAGAGGGCAGGGGTAGGAGCACAAAGAGGAGAAAAGTGTGAGTTTAGAGTGGGGTCATTAGGGACTGAGTCTTTACACATTTCACCTGTGATTTGGCATGCTCTCATGGGGCCTTCAGTTGGAAGTCTCAAGTCCTGTCACATGTTGAACATGCTCAATTGTGACCACGATGCCACTTTATTTTGGTTACAGCTCTTCCACACTTACATCAGTGGGTGTATTCTTCTCTAGGCCCTGGATGAACACTGCTGCAGATCTTTGACATTCCCTCTTTTTCTTAGGTAATAAACACTAAGGCTTCTACTTGTAACACAGAGCCTTAGCTGATACAGGAGACACAGCAGGCACTGGAGTATGGGTTCCAGGTGAGTGTTTCTTTGTTGAAGCTGCACAAATACAGCCTCAGAAATAATTGTATAATTTGGAGTCTGTTTTTTTTTTTTGTTGTTTATTTTTTCCTCCCATTTCCCTTCACATATTTTGATCATGGTTCATAATTAAGACATTAAATTGCAGTGTCATTTAGATGTATGGCAAGTATAAAATTAATACTGTAGCGGAGCTGATATCTCACATTGTAGCCAAGTTTTGGTATTTGTGGAGGTTTTAAAACAGAGCTGTAAATTCTTCAACACTTCTGTCATCAAGAGGTTGGGGTCCACAGCTCTTCTCCATGAGGGTGGAGTTGTGACTACTTCCACCAAGAAAGTATGGTAAAGTGAAGCTATGTGACCTCTGAGACTACATAATAAAAGGCCATGAAGCTTCCCCCTTCTTCACAGGAATGCTCACTCTTGGAGCCCCAAGCTGCTATGCAAGACTTCCAACTACACCAAGGCCACCGTGGAGAAGCCTCGTTCAGATGCTCTGATCTGTAGCCCTAGTCCCTAAGTCATCCCAGTGCAGGTGGGTAAGTGAATGAGTCTTTAAATCAGAGGTTAGCCAACCTTTTCTCTAAAAAGCCAGATTATGTATTAATAGCTTGTGGGTCACACAATCTCTGTTACAACTACTCAGTATGAATGGCTGTGTTCCAATAATGCTTATTTGCAAAAACAGGCCATGGGCCCATGGGCTGTAGTATTGCTGACCCTTGCTTTAGAAGATTGAAGCCTAAGATCCCAGACTGAGATCAAGGAGCAAAGACAAACTATCTCCCCTGTGCTCTGTCCAAACCTATGATACACAGAATCCAGGAATCTAATAAAATGGCTGATGTTTTATTCTTGCTATGTTTGGGGTAGAATGTCACACAACAATGTGTTGTGTAATACAAGGCAGGCCTCATTAAGAAAGTGAGATTTGAGCAAAGACTTAAAGAGGAGAGTCAACTGGGAAGATGTGTCTCAGGGAAGAGCATTTCAGGCAGAGGGAACAGTCGGTGCAAAACTCTTAGGAGGAAGAGTGCCTGGTGTATGTGAGCAACAGAAAGGAAACTGTGGAGCAGCTCTGCTGAGATTTCCTAGCAATCTTGCACAGCTCTACAGATGCTACGTAGGCAACGCATGACCACAGTCCGACCCAAGTCTTGTCAGATCGCCCTGTGATTGAGTCCTCTGAGAGCAGGGATAGCTAAGCCTGGTGAGGAGCCATTAGGAGGTGATTTCATATCCCTACCTTGTGGGAGACTGCTGCAAGTTCCTTTCTCCTCCTTCTCCAAAGTTTCAGTTGACTGCAGGACTTTCCATCTCCTTCCCACCATCTCCCATCCCTAGGCCTCCCAAGGGTGGAGTGGCAGACTCCTGTGAAGTCTTTAAAACTGCTTGGCTATGGTTTAGAGTTGGCTGCTCAGCAGCAGGGCTCATGTTGTGTGTTTGTCTGGGCCCCACGGGTTGGTGCCATTCTCCAGGACTAGCGACACATGGAGCTGACACCATGCTGATTTTGTTTTTGCTGTCAGTGTAAGTAATATCGTGTCCAAATCCATCTGAGCTGGTGGCCAGCTAGTCTAGGGGTCAAGGGACTGCTTGACAAGAGAAATATGAAAGTGGAGTAAGGAGATGAGGCCAGAGAGGAGAGGGGGTGAGGTCACTAGGACCTTGTAGGCCTCCTATGCAGAGAGAAAGCAGGAGCCACAGAAGAGTTTGGGGGGTTTTGAGCAGAGGAGTGCTGCGATCTGTGATCTGGCTCATGTTATGTTGTCAAAGCATTATAATGTATTTAGAGCGTTTCCTTTAAGGAATGTATGTATACGTTTGAGTTATTGTTGTCGTTATTAGTAAAAGTGGTTTACATTTCTGTTTTGCTTCACTTTCTCTGTTAGGGCTCTCTGGGACCCTCCACACTTCATCGTCGCCACACTGCCTCTCTCCACTCCTGCTCTGCACTCTGTTACTGACGTTCGTCTCCCTCCAAGGGCGTCACCTCTCTTTGACTCCTCACGGGGGCCCGGTGAAGAGTTCTTGTCCAACAACCCCTCCTCTGGAGGCGGTGAGCTGCTCGACGCCAGCGCGGGGTCCCGCACCTGCAGCCGGTACCGGGGAGGCGCTCGCAGGGAGCAGAATGGATGCGGCGCTCGGCAGGGAGCGCTGCTGCCGCGGGCTTGACCTCTGGGAGCACTGCTGCCTGGGTTTTCTGTCCACCAAGCCTGGATTGCGGAGACGCCTCTGGACTCTCCTCTTGGGTCCGGGGGCTGCCTCGGGCACCCTCCACTGCTCTTCCACCTTTTCTGCTTCCCTTTTTCCTCCCCACCTACACGTGGGGGACAACAGTCCGCCCTGCGGCCAGTGCCCTCTCCCCTCCCCGGCACGTCCCTCCCCTTTATTTGTCTCTAACTCCCTCCGGGCTCTGTCAGCCCCGTCCCCTTCCTCTCCTCCCTCCCGGTCCGTCCAGCTTCTGCCTGTGGCCCGCGCCTCCCCGCCCCCTGCCCAGCCCCCTCCCTTTCCCCTTAACGCCCCTCCTCTCCTGTCCTCCTCCCGCCCTCTCCCACCCGAACCTGCTGGAGTCCACCCAGACTCGGCCCCCTGCGCGTCCCTCCTCTCCAGCCCGGGTCTGCCCCCGGCCCGCCCCTTCCAGCCCCTTCCAGCCCTCCGCGCCTCCCGCCCGCGCCTCGGCTCAGCCTCTCCGGCGCTTACTGCCCTGGCCGCCCGGACTGGGGCGCTTCGCCGGCGCACTCGGCCGGCGACAGGGCAGGTTCGGGGCGTCGCTCTATCCCTCCGGAGAGAATTTCCAGCTCTGCGGCCCCGGGATGGGGCCGGCCCCGCCGCCGCTACTGCTGGGACTCTTCCTCCCGGCGCTCTGGAGTAGAGGTGAGTGCGATCGCGGGGGCCAGGCGGGGAGGGGAGTCGGAGGAGGGAGCGCTCCCGACTGCCGGGCAAGTTTGCAAACACCGCGCCCCCCGCGGTGCCAGGGTCCGAGCTGCAAGGGAACCCGCCCATCCACTCACGGCGGCCCCTAGAATTCCCGAGTGCACCCAGTCTGGGTCGTGGGTGCGCGTCCGGGTGGAGCCGGGTAGGGGTGGGCACTGAGGGCTCCCCTTCACCTCAGAGGAGGGTATCCAGCTCGGCCCGGCGAGATGCACGTCCCGAAGTTTTTGGCCGAGAGGAACGTAGGTTGCAGGTCTGGTCTGGAATGCGCCCAGAACTTTCCTCTAGAAAGTTGGGCCCCACTCTGGCGAGAGTTCTGGGGGCCGCAGATCCTGTCTCCCGAGGGACCAGAGCCGGGCGAACCAACAGGCTGCAGAAGTTGGAGTCGCAGTCCGGTGCCCCGATCGACCGAGGCGGGCGTCCGGCTCCGACTGGGCCCTGATGGGCAGTGTTACCATCCCTTTGCAGGGCCGGCCTGGAAAAGCGGGAGCATTCTTTTCACCTCTGTTGTGGCAGAACAGAACCCCAGGTGCCGGGCAGCGTTTAGGTTTATCTCGATTTAGCCAAATGTTGTTACAGGCATTTAAATAGAAAGCACTGGATTGATAAATGGAGGCAAGTAAGGCAGATTCTATTCTGCATCAACAGCTCGTTGGGGGAAGGGGTGAATGATTAACAGATTTCAAGTTTGATCTCTGATAAACTTCTTGAGGAATCTGGAAGAAACTTACCAGGCTTTACCCAAAAGAAAGAAGAAAAGCTAAATAAACACATCCCGGGTATATTCCCTTAGCTAAAAGAGTTCTTTTTCCATTCAGTATGTGGTTTTTGTCTCTTTTGGTCATGAATGTGCTTGACTAGCTTTCACCTATTATAGTCAAAGATTTGGGGGGAAATACCTGGAAAGTTCAGTTTATAGTCAAGTAACTTACTTAAAAGTTTTTTCTCTGAGAATTTCCTTTGAAAGCTCAGTTGCTCAAATGAAAAATTCTTAAACAATGCACCCACTTTTTGCACATTAAATTACATAAGCAGTTTATGATTTGGGGCAACAGCAATTTGAAACAAACATCAAGAGCCAAAACCAAGCAAAGAACTAAAGCAGTTCTGTTCTCCGCCACCCCCCCCAACCAAACCCTCAAAAATTCCTCAGCATTTCTGCCAAATCCCTTTCTCATAATCTGCTGCAAATTTGTTATATTTTGGTACTAGTGAGGGCTGGCCATGAATAATCTCGGAGGTAGTGAATATGGTGAAAATTGTGGAGAAAGTAATGGGAACAACAGTTTTTGTGTAAGATATTTAAAAATAAGTGTGTTTGTGTTTTTCTAAATGTTTGAAAAGCTGTAATAAAAAAACTTTTGTCAGTGACAACCAGCTTTAGTCAAATAATCATAAAAAGCCTTTAGAATCCACCCAGCAGGGAGAATGAAATGTTTCTCTAATTTTTCTTCTTCTGCCTTTAGCTTTTTGTTTTGAACTTTACCTATGAGATGTCTGACAGTGCTACATCTTACCTTGTGAAAAGCTTAAAGGATGGGATTCTCCCTGGCAGAATTAAAGCAGAAGTAAGAGTGCTGTAGGAAGAGATTAAAGATGGAAATTAGACTCTTCTTCTATTTTTAAGATTTTCATATTGCATATTATGGGTCTGAGTGTTTTACTGATCGCACAGGAGGGAGGGAGAAAGGGAGGGAGAGAAAGAGAGAGAGAGACAGAGAATGAAATGTGTGAGTAGACTCTACACTGTAGAGGAATGAATGGATAAATAATTAAAATTTAACCATGATTTTAACCCAAGAATTCCCCCATCCCCCCTCCCAACACTTGCACAAACACCATCTCACAAAGGCATGCACATACAGAACTAGAACTGCCAAACCAGGGGCATTTCAAGGCTTTCCAATCCTTCCTTTCTGCTCAGTCTCTGATGGGGGTGCCATTGAGCAACAAAATGAGGCAGATGGTGGCTCTCCACAGGGCCAGGGAAAGGACAGAGCCAGAGAATTGTAAAAATAGATAAAAATGAAGATGTTATGAGGATTTAGCTCATGATGAGGCTGTGTGTGAGCTAAACTCAACCCTTAGAACAAATTGGACTTTTAAAATTCTTTAATGTTAATATTTCTCTCCTAAACTGATACTGTAACATGTATTCTAGTAGACTGTAAACATTTTCCCAAAGAAAACTTTAAGTCGTCCTGTTGCTTATGGGAATGTTGCTTTATTACAATGACCTCAAATGCCGTTTCAAAGTAAGCAGTGCATGTTTTAGAAATAAATAATTTTTAAAAAGTTATTCTGACCCATTTTCTTAAGGTTCTGAGTAGAACACAATTATTTTTTAAATTAACAATAATTATGTTTTTAAAACTTATTTTTTGAAAGAATTTCCAGGCAATCTTGGGAGGACCAGTAAGTTACTAGTTAGCATTGGTAATGGAGAGGTTGAATCTTTTGATGCCCATGCATTGGGAACATGCTGCCAGGGAGGAGAGCTGAGCTGGGACCTTGAACACACGTGCAGAATAGCCAGTTCTTCTCACATAATAGCCAGAATGAGATTTTTGGAAACGAATCTGGCTGAGTTTTCCCCTTGTTGAAAATCTTGCAATAGCTTTGCATTCTTTACTAGAGTTTGCAAAGACTCACAGGGCACCCTCCTCCCTCTTTTGTGCATTTCCAGTCACTTGCCTCTTGTTCCCAATACTCCAGCCACCTGAGCCTTCTCTCTAGCACTTGAGCAGCCTTTGCAATTGCTGTTCCCTCTGGCTAGAATATTTTCCCCAAGATCTCAGCATGTTGGATCCTTCTCACTGTTTGCGTTTCAGCTCAGATGGTCTCCTCGAGAGGCCTTCCCTTACTCCCATCCCCAGCCAAAGTCACACACACCCCCGCACCCCGCTCTCCACTAAGTTTAATTTCCTGGTAATGCTTAACACTACCTGATTAGTTCTGATTTACTTTTTCTTTACTCATTTTCCTCCACTGTCCCCTCTTTACAAGTTAAGCTCCCAGTGGCAGGGCTGCGATCTTGTTCACTGCTAGCACAGTCCGTGGGCCATTCAGGTGCTCGGTGACTATCTGAAGATAGCATGAAAGAAACAAGCCTCTGTGCCTCACCAAGTGCTCCTCACACTTCTCCCTTCTTACTGGACTTTCCAGAAACAGAATTTCGGGAGCTCCCATGCCCTTGTGCTTGGGGCTTGATTGATAGAAAACAGTCTTTTATTTCACTGTGATGCCAAAGTGATTTCATTACTGGAGAAGTTAGTAAATTACAAGAAGATAGGTTTTTGGACTATATTAACCCCAAACATGTTTCGTATTCTCCTAACTATTCCAACTAGAAAAAAAAATCAGAAGGTGGGTTTTCATGTTAAAAACACAGTTTTAACAGCTCTTTGCCCAGGGACAGATTGCCCCAAGTGCTCTTGGCTTTGGCCCATTGTCAATAGTTAAATCTTAACCCAAAGCACATGGCTCTGGTTGGTATGTGTCTCAGCAGGAGGTTATTAGAAAAACTTTAAAAGAGGATTTGCCATGTATGCATCTGGGGACTGGAAGGATAGCCTCTAGGGGGGTTAGGGATGGTGGTTAACTCTCAGGACCTCTAGTTCCTTTTTGGTACAGTGGGACTCTATTTTATAGAACTATTGGGAGGATGAAGTGAGCTAATGGCACATAGTAAGTGCTCAAAAAATATTCGCTGTTATTACCAACGATTCCTCTTCCTTCTCCTGAATTCAAATTTTGGAGTAATTGTTTTTCCTAGACAAAGGGTGTTGGGGAGAGGGAAATACATCCTAACTTACTACTTAAATGTGAGGGCGGAACTGTGGTTCACCCTCCATTGTTCGTGATGCTTTGGTGAAGGGGCTGTGGGTTCATCCAGCCTAGAGTGCTGAAGTCCTTTGCTGCAGCTCTTTAGGATTTTGTTTTCTAGTAGTTCTGCTAGCAACATCCACCCAGGACTAAGCAGTTCTTGGATGAGGCAGTTACTGACCGCCACTCCCCTTCCCCGCCCCCTATCTTCACTTGCAGTGCTCAAACTTGAGGTAGCACAGAAATAGCTTCCTGTCATGTGCCTCTCAGGAAGGTATAAAAATGAAGTCCAATTCCTGCTCGACTTTTCCCACATAACTCTATTCCGAAGTGGGTGTGGTTTTTATTTTGTTTTTGTATTTGTTTTGTGTTGGGATTTTTGAGTGTGAACGTCCAGATAATTCCTTTCCTTTTTACCAGCTTAACCTAGGGTTTCCAAACGAAGTCTTTTGGCTACAGCACAGAGAACACGAGGCTTTAGTTCTTAGTGTAATTCTGTGTACATGTGTGGGTATGTGTGTGCAGGGGTGGCCTTGCAGGAAAGGGAAATGGCATGAGGCCCAGGTGCACTTCTGGATGCTGATGCTTCCTGCGTGGTGCATGGGTGAGCCAGCCCTCAGGTGCCCTGGGGGGAAGCCTGGATTACTCTCCCTCTCCTGCTGTGGGCATAGGCTAACCCTGGCCAGAGTTAAACTCCCTCTTCACCCCTTCTATGTTCCCGCCTCCTGCCTCCAGCTAAAATGCGGAAAATGCAGCCTGGCAGGGGTGGAGAATTCCACTGGGATCTGCAGGCCCTATTTGGTGGAGAATACCGAGCGTACCTGCCAGCAGCACTTTCCTCCTCCAAAGCCCTGGTTTTCTTTGTCAGAACCATGGGTGGGAGATTGCTAACCTCAGCAGGGGAGGGCCCCGGTCTTCCCCAGCTTTGGAAGACCCTGCTGCACCATGTCATTTCTACACGCTCTGGGCCCGTGTCAGGCGGCAGGATCCGCGCACATGGCCCGTGTGTAAAGCCCTGTGCTGCTATGTCCAGGCCACCCCTCAGGTGGCTGTGTTTTAAAGTGATCAGGGAAGAAAGGATGAGTATGCCTTGAACGTTTTGTTGAGAAGCCTACTCTCAACTCTAAAGCATTCTATTTCATCCTTCTTGCCTATTTCATCAGCTGTCTGTGCTGCTTTCACTCGATGGTAAATGGATTTTCCATGAGTCTTGGGGGTGGCAGGGTGGGAGCAGGGGGCAGAGGGGGAGAAAGAGAGAGAACAGATGTTGACTTTATGTCTAGACCAAGATCATATATGAGACGTTTTACACCGAAAGCTGAGAACATTTGAGAGATTCGTGCTTGGAGAGAACCCATTTCATTTTGTAAGCGCCACGCCTCGGTTTTTGTGGGAGCACATTTTATGCTTAGGCGTTTCTCCTTGTCCTCGATCAGTGCCTCCCAGATATTTCCCAGTCGGTGCCTTCAAAGCAAGATCTGATTGTGGCCGCGTTAGTGTCCTGTGCTAGCTCACTGGAGAGGGCGGGAGGGGAGATGGTCCATCCTCAGGACTTAGGTCTCAGGTTGGCCCCTAGTCAGGCAAATGCTTTCTGACAGATCCCTTTTTTGTGTAACCTGCTTTTTTGCTTTTTCTCTGGGGCTCCAGTTACCTCAGCATTCAGAGACAGTAAACATCTTAGAATTTGCCTTAGCTGCAGCCTTGCCTCTCATTAGATACACAAAGGAAAGCCTTGTTTATTTTGGAGAAGGGATTGTTTTGTTATTTTAAGCCTTAGGGCCTTCTCATTAAAGCTACTAATACTAGCCTGGCTTCATTATGGTTTCAGAAATGATCATTTTCGCAAGTAAGAACAAGCTGTCTCAGTGGAGAATATTAGAATGGAGATTCAAACTTGCTGAAAGTTGTTTTCTGTCACTGCTCTACTTAGGGAATTCTCAGGGAGGTGATAAATATTCATGGCCCTGGAAGTGCTGCGGGTGTGTGGGCCCGGTTTCCCACTTGCTGCAGTTAATGGCAGGCTGCCTCCGCGCAGGAAGTGAAGCTAGCGTTTGAGCCTTTTTGCAGTTCTGGCACTTGATTTGAAGATTTGTTGATGAAAACAATATTCTTTGAAAGTTTTGGAGCAAAGAAAAAAGGGAAGCTTTTTAGACTTACCATTAGTTAAAAAAATAACCACTTTGGGAGTCCAGAGATGTAAGTTCTCATCCCACTTTTGATGTAAACTTGCAGGGGCTCCGGGGGCATGGTGTCTCATCTTTCTGAAATTCCAAATCCCCACCTGTCAAATGGGAGAGCAGATAGATAATTCTGGGGCCGCCTCTGGGCAGAAAAAAGATTCTACCTGAAGGGGAGAGGCGGGGAGGGAAACTTTCTCACAGAGCAGTGCTGGGCACAGGGCCTTAGCTTGAGTTTGACCCCCTGAGCCCTGTGCTTGACTCTGGGTGTAAACATCCTTTGACATCAGCCTAGTAACGGGGACAGAGGCCATGCAGTGTGTTTCTTAAAAAATGAGTCATGCCAGTGGGTTCTCTACTGTTGGGAGCTGCCATTCTCTGCCACCTGGGCTGTCTGTGCCTCCATGAAGTACCCCTTCCAACTCTATCTGGGGCAATAGAATAGTCTGGAAATACAAAGGTATATTTCTGAGAATACTGAACCTCCCCAAACAAATATGGCCTAGTCTCATCAAATCTGCTGGGAACATGGGGTTTCTAGAGTGGATGGAATGGGACATGTCCCTGCAGGGAAAACGGCAGAATCTTCAGGGGGGGCGGTTGATGTCATTTAAAAAAGTCTATTCATTCAATATTATCATGTAATTTTATGTTTGAAAATTAAAAAATATTTTGTGATAAAAACTGTAGAATGCAATGCTCCTAAGTATTTTGGCTGGAGGGATAAGGAGAAAGTCAACTATTCATGGGGGAAGTTCTCCACAGGAGGTGTGCTTTAGAACCACCTAGGAAGATTTCTCAAAATGCAGAAGCCCAGGCTGCACCCTGTGGACTTGGCCTTTGGGGGTGCAACCCTCCCCTGGTTGTGTTTATTTTGTGCCACATCTCACATTATGCTCCACTGGTCCAGTGTGTTTGATGTCTGATTCTTGGAAAGGGGTGGGGAGCCTCTCTTCATACCCCTGTCCCAGGAGGGTTTTGTGTCACCTCGGCCTTGGAGAGTGGGGTAGTTATGCTTATCCAAGGAAGATGGCAAGCCTTGGACCAAGGTGAGAACTGGGAGCTGGATGATTCCTCAAGCCAAGTGCCCTTGTGGTTTTAAGACCGGTAAGTGGAAGGGGGGTGCAGCTAGTCAGGTGGTCAGCCAGTAAATAGAAAGGCCTAACTTTCTCTTTTTACCATTATGTATTTTCTTTCTTACCTACTCTTTATTCTTTATACTCAAATCTTGTTATATTTAGGATATACAACATGATGTAACAGGTACTGAAACTCAACTGTGTACTCACCACTCAGCGTAAGAAGTCAGACATTAGCAATACAGCTCAGGTCCCCCGTTGTTCCCCTTAGTCTCATCCCCTCACCCCCAACCTGGGAAAACCACTACCCCACATTGGGTGTTTTAATTCCCGTGCATCTCTTTGTCCTTTGACTACACACGATTGTGTTGGCAACACTCTTACAGTGTTTTGCATCAGTTAGGGTCTACATTTGGTTGCATGTAACAGAAAAAACTTACTCCAGTGACCTAAAAAAGGGAAGTGTTTTTCCCACATAACAAGCAGTCTAAGGGCAACCAGGCAGGGGTTGGGACAGTGACTCCATGGTGGACATCATGACTCTTTACTCTGATATCTTTAGTGTATAGTTTTAGAACTTATTGTCTCAAAATGGCTGCTGCACCTCCAGGCATTTTATTTGCATTCCAGGCAGAAAAGAATTGGAGAGACAAAGGACAGTCTCATACCAGCTAAGTCTGTCCTTTTTATCAAGAAAGTGATAGCTTTATGTGAAGCCCCATGCTATGGACTTCTGCTTACATTTCATGAGTTACTCCAATCTGCAGTGGCAAATCAAGTGTGTTAGCTGGGCAAGTTGCCACCCTGAATGAGATTGGAGCCCATTTGTAGGAAGAAGAGGGAATGGGTATTGAGCAGAACACTAGCAGCAGCTTACCATACGCATGTTATAAAATTATATATATTAGCAGGGTGTGCTGGCAGATGCCTGTAGTCATAATTATTCAGGAGGCTGAGGTGGGAGGATTGCTTGAGCCCAGGAGTTTGAGGCTGCAGTGGGCTACATTTTCATCATGACACTCCAGCTTGGGTGACAGAACGAGACCCTGTGTCTTTAAAAAAAAAATGCTTATATATCTATGTATATATAGTATGCTTTCTTCTTCAGCTTGCTTTTTCACTCTATGTTAAGTTTGCTGGAAGGGTAGGAGCGCCTCATCTCTGTTCCAGTTGTCCCCCACCTGGCCTCTGCTGACACTAGGGGAGAGAAGGAAGGCCTTGCTGGTTGGCAGTGAAAGCCCTGACTTTGCAGGCCTCAGATACCATCCCCGTGGGGAAGAGAAGGGATGCTTCATTGCTTCCTTAATGCCAAGTTGGGGTGGAAGACCAGGCTCCCCCGTGGGGTTTACTAACATTAGCCCGTGGGGATGAAAGTCCCAGCTCTCTACTCCCTCCAGGCCCTCTCTGCTGCCATCCTGGTGGGATGGTTGTGGCACTTCTTTACAGCCTGGTGAGGGTGGAAGTCTAGGTTTCCCACGTGATCTTTGCTGGTGTGGGTGGGCATGGAGCATGGGGTTTTCTGAATCGCTTGCCTAGAATAGTTCATTATCTAAACGTGTTCTGTCTGGCTAGGCTGCCCCTTTCGTGGTCCTTTGACAGGAGAGGGTGGGCTTTTTTTTTTTCTTTTTCGGTCTTTGCTTGTTAGCATTTCCAGGTTGCTGACTTCTTCAGCTCCAAGTTTGGGGCAAAAAGGAAACCACCCTCGCCAGTCTGCCTGCTTCTCTCTACCTTTCAGAATTTTTTTCCTTTTTAATTGTGGTAAAATGCATGTAACATAAGATTTACCATCTTGACCATTTTTAAGTGTGCAATTCAGTGGAATTAAATATAATCATAATGTGTGCAGCCATCACCACCAACCATTTTCATCTTGTAAAACCGAAACTCTGCACCCATTAAACACTAACTCCCCACTCCCCCACCCCAGACCCTGACACTCACCATTCTACTTTCTCTTCTCTATGATTTTGACTACTCTAGTCTTTCAGAGTTATATAAATGTTTGTTTTATATTTAATTTCCGGTGTTTTTAGGTGTACTTAGAGGGAAGAATAGGGCAAAATCCATCTACCCTGTTTGGGGAGGAAATCCTTTGTTCTCTGTCACTTAGGGAGGACTTTAACAAACTATTCTTTCTAAGGTTTGGTCTTCCAGAGGTAGTCACATTTTAAACGGAAATAATTTTTTCCTCCCAAGAATGGCATTTTAGTAATAGCAATGAAGGAGTTAAATCTGGCGACTAAGAGTCTCCCTGGGTCTTGTGAAAGCCACGGCGAGGCCTCAAAGAGAATCAACCCCAGACCCCAGAGGGGAAGGCTGCTTCACCACCCTGGCCAGAAAGTGTTTCCTCAGAGCCTGTCTGTGACCCTTGGCATGCTGCCAAAGGGGAAAGAGGAGGAAAACCCTTGGTTAAGTAAACATTATCCTGTATGCAGTATTCGTATTTCACTGCAAGGGTCGAATGTCTAAGTCAGCATAACCAGTTCCATATGTTTGGCATCAATAGTCCAGGCATGACTAGTTGCACCTTTGAAACAAGACAGTTCAGATATTTCATGTTATAAAAATAATAACTGCTGCTTATTGCATGTCTGTGCATGCCAGCACTGTGCACGGTGTCTTAAGGGCAGTAGTCCACTCTTACCTCTGAGGGAAGTAGGGGTTACCTGTCTTTACAGATGAGGAGACTGAGTCTGGAATGGACAGGTGACTTGCAAGGTCATCAGGCCTCTGAGTGGCTGAGCTGGGCTTACCCTTGCCCCGCTGACTCCAGAGCACACACGGCCCTGACCACTTCCTTCCTTCCGGTGAGCCCCAGGCCCATTCTCTCCAGCGCTGACTCAAGGCCAGGCACCCCAATTCACTTCACAGGGCTTTGTCACACTTGGGGCAGACTTGGACAGCTCTCCTCCGAGCATCATTTTTTTCCTTTAACTTTCTCCAGGTGGTCTGAGGGCACTCACTCCAGCGAAGGACTGATCTGTCAAGTGAACCCTCTGGCTGAAGGTTTTTTTCTGTAATGAATTGTTGCCACTCTTTATCAATTAGGAAACCCTCAAGTTTGCATAAAGTGAGATAGTACTTAGAGGGAGAAAATTTCTGTTTGTTCTGGGTTTGGCCTCTGCTAGCTGCAGGGGTTGGGGGGAGCCCTTAACCTGGGTGACCGGGAAGCTGGCCAGGGAAACAATTTAAATATCAGCCTGGTGGGTGCACAAGCAATGGGGGTTGGGGACGCTGGTCCGGGGTCCATCCCTTTTTCCTGGGGAGGGTGGGGGAACTGGGACTTGGGCATCAATAGGATTCCAGGTGTAAAAGCCTTTCTCTAAACCACAAACCCACTCCCAGGAGGCCTTTCTCCTCCCACCTGCAGGCGGGCTGCTTGGTGGCAAATCCTACCTGCAGGTAGCAGGCCAGAGAGGAACCCTCAGCGCTGCTGGGCAGGGCACATCCTCCCGGCCACCCACTTGAGTGCCATGTGCCCATGTAGGCCCCAGGTGTGTGCCACAGAGTGGGAAACAAAGAACCTCTAGGAGCTCGAGGATAAGTCCTCACTCTTGCAGTCTCCTCTGGGCCTCCTAATTTTGAGGGCGAACTTCAGAGAGCTCAGTTGATGGCTCTGTCCATTTTTATTCCGAAGAAAGGAGTAGAAGGGGCAGGGGGAGTAGGTCCCACGGGCTGGCATGTCAGGCCTGCCCTTACTCCAGCTCTGGCTGAGGGGCTGCCCTCTCCCTTCCCAGGTGCCCAGGATCATAAAGCAGACAGATGGCACATGACACCCAAGGGTGGGTTGGAATCGAACAGGGCTCCCCACCAGCACCCTCCATCTTCCCACAGCTTGGAGGGACCCTGAGACAAGGGAGGTTGCTTGCTTCCACCCCACTCACTGCCCTGGGACCTATGATTTCAGCTGCTGACACTTCCTTTGTCCACCTTGGGCTATGACCACCAGCTTCAAGAAAATCAAAAGGCTCTCATGTTAGGAAAGGCCTGTAGAGGCCAACCCCAGAGAGATTGAGATTCCTTAGAGCCAAGGCTGGCAGTTATGTTGCTCCAGTACTGCCGTTCTCCATGCGTTGTCCAAGATAGACATCGCTGATTAGACTCAGCCCTCAGTTCCACAGGGCCCAGCCCTGGCCTCAGAAATTCCTACTTCACGTGGCCAACAGGCCAAAGTTCAGATACAAGCCAATAGCAACCATGTCAGCCAATGTCTGTGGAGTGCGCTGGTAGGCCCTGTACCTGTCAGCTGCTACTGCTGAGGTCCTCTTGTCCTCACAGGGGTTGAGAGAGATTAGAGAGCTTTCCTGAGGTCATACCTCGAGGCAGTGAGGGCTGGGTGGGCCTTGGCCCCCTGCACAGCTACTGACTGTCACTGGGTAGCACTGCCCACCAGCCCACCCGCCATCACACACTGTGCTCAGCAGATATTCATGGATTTAAGAGTGGGATGTACTAGTTGATCACATAGAAAATGGGTTCTTCACTAGCATCCCTTAATTGACCAATTTTGAGTCTCAGAGACTATTCACAAAATCTCCAAATGTCTGAGCCACTACAGCTGTGAGTGGTGGAAGAATAGTCCCAGCATGCTCCCGCTCACAGCCACAGCAGTGTCCTTGCCTGGACCACCTCTCTTACCCTCCAGGACCCTATGCATGTCACACCCGTTTATGCCGTAGATGTTGACTGAGTGACAGCTCCATGCCGTGCATGATACTGGGTCCAGAGAATGTCACCTCCAGCCTTCGAGGGAGCTACAGGTAAATGTGTTCATAGAAACAGGGCAAACTCACATGGAACAATGGACAGTACATGAATAAATATTTGCTCATCATAGCCCATGGGCCTGTCCGTGTGCTGGACGCTGGAGGAAGATGATGGAGACAAAATCCCTGACTGTAAGAAGTAGATGTTTGGAATCCAGGGCTGAGTGGTGACTGGAAACATGTGGGCACAGGGCAGGGGCACTTCACCACACAACTCCGGGACTGGGCAGGAGTGGCCCCTGGAGTTGGCGCATGCAGCTGCTGCAGCAGCTGGGTGGCTGCTCTCGGACCTGAGCGGGAGGTCGTTGACCCGAGACTGCTTGGCAGCATTCACTGTGTGAAGCTGAACTTCCCCTCTGGGTGTTTATCCAGTGCACACAAGGAAACAACCCTGGAAGAAGGTGGAAAGGGGAAGGTGAGGATTTCTTGTGAATTCCACCCAAATTACAGCAGAGACACCCCATTTTTCCATATGTGCTATGTAGAAAGGACCACATTTGCATTAAGTCTTTGGTGTGGGTAATCCATTTTTGTCTGAACTCACCCCCATCACACCCCAAAAAATAATTTTGAAAGTATTCCATTTCCGTGGGGAAAAATGAGGAGGGAAGGATACATTATACAACAGAAATAGTTGAAACAATGAAAAATTAGCAGCTTAAAATGTGATTTCTAATTCATCATTGCCCTGACCGTTGGGTTCAAAACCTTGGAATGGTCTTTATTTTGCCTTTTTTCACATTTTCCATAATCAGTCAAGGCCCCACGTAGGGCTGGTGAGGTTATTGCACAGCTCTAGAGAGCCGTTCACACAGACGATGATGTGAGTGGCAGTACCACCTCCCCAAAGTTGGTCAGTGAACCGCACCAACCCTGTGGGGGAGCAGTATCCAGCCTCAGCACCACCTCCTATCAATCAGCAGTTCTCAAGTGCTGGACCATGGAAGGTTTTCACTGACTCATAATCAAATGACAAAATAATAACAGTAATAATAGCTCACACATATTGAGTGTTTACTGTGATCCAGACATAGTGATAGCTCCTTTATTCCTACCGGCATCCCTGCTGGGCACCATTGTTACCATTGCCATCTTCCCTTTGTGGACACTGAACCTGAAGCAGCCTCAAGCCACCAACTGTCTGCTTCTGAAAACTCTCTTTTTTGCTTAGACTGCATCCTTCCTAGATATCTGGTGTCAGACCTTTCTCTTGTGAAATGCTGGCCGCAGTGAGGACACTGTGGCCATCAGCCCTTCTCTGTCTCTCGCATCCTTGGTACTTCCTGGCCACCCCCGCAGTTAGGTCGTCCATACGTTCCTGGTAGGTGTCTGGCTTCCTGCTCTCTTTCCCCTCACTCAGCCCCAAGCTGGTGCCAGAATGCCCCTCATCGAGTGCAGCTCTAATCCTCTCCCTCCCTGCTCAGGAAACCTCTATGAATTCTGCCTGCCGCAGCTGGGATTCAGGGCTGTCCACATTCAGCCCAGTTCCAGTGTGTCGAGCAGAGGAGCTCCACCGTACAGCTAAATTGTGACCAAACTAGTAAGGCCACTTCCTCTCCCTCCAGTTTCCCACCACCTCTGCCCCTGGCAACCCGGGCCACCCTCCCCATCCCTCCTCAGATCCATGCCTTTACTCACTCATTCGACAAGCCTATTTTGAGCACTTCCTATGTACTGGCTGTAATGTAGGTGGTGGCCCTCATGGGGCAAAGAACTGGATGAGTAATCGCAACTGGTGTTACAAAAGGAAGGGGTCCCAGTACCTAACCTGGGAGTGCTAACTATGGGTGTTGTTGGGGAAGGCCTCCCTGACTCTATGGGACAGCCTCCCCTGCCTACCCCCAGGTAGTCCTGTCCCATCTCCTCTTAAACGCCTGGGACCTTCTGTGACTCTGCTCCGGAAACGAGTCCCTTTCTTTATCCCATTAGACTGTTGTAGCATATTCAACCCAGGAGATGCTATATGAATATTTGTTGACAATCGAATCATTCTGTCAACTTCTAGCAATTAGAATTGTGAAGATCAGTTATCTTCTAAACCATGCAGAGTGTTGTGTGATTACAGGTTGGGTTTGTCTGTGCCCGACTTCAATGACGTCACCCAAGTGGGTGGCCTTGCCCCTACTCAGTTAGCAGTTTGTTCAGTGAGCAGCTTGGCTCCTAGAAAACTGAAGGTTATACCCCAAATTGTAATCAGGGATTACCTTGCTGCTTAGGATTACAAAACAGATTTGCATTTTATACTGCATATGCTTCAAGAAATATTTTAATTTTTTCACAAGCTTGTGTTACCTTTGTAATTAAAATTTTTAAATGTTCTTGAGTAAATTAAATTAAGCAAACCAAGAAAGCATTATTTGCTTCTTCCATTTCCACTTTTTGCCTTCTGTGAAAGAGACCTATATTTAAAAGGAAAAAAAATAGTTATTTGGACAAAACGTCTGACTCCTCAGTCCTGTGGACTCAATGAATAGGACGAACTTCAGTTAATTTTGCCCATCCAAGTGGCAAAGGTGAATTGTAAAGGCTTCAAAGCCCGTAGAAATAAATAGAGCACCCTTGAGTGGGCTCTGCAGGCATGAGATAAACAGCCAGAGCATTCATTACTGCAGGAAGCATCCCCAGAGGAAGATGGGGGAGCTGGATGGGACCCAGGGACTGAGACCCTTCCCCTTGCAGAGAGCACAGGCCCACCCTGCGAAGGTTTGCCCGGCGTGCAGGCTGTGGGTGGCAGGAGAGGCGAGGGCCCCTGTCTGTAGTCACCCTGAGTGCCACTCCCTGGAATAAATGAATGTTCCCATGGCAGCATACTCATCTGTCTGGACCACTGGGCTCACTCCTGCCCACAGCTGACCCACATAGCCCTCCCCAAGCCCGCAGGGCCCTGCACTCCCACACCCACCCAGACCTCAGGCTAAGGCAAAGCAGTGAGCCTTTCCTGGATTCTTATAGTGAAACCTCTTGTCCTTCCCTGATGTTCATCCTGACTCCCTAAGGAGGCAGTTCCCAAGGGCCCCGAGAGGGAGCAGTTCCTGGAAAAAGAGAGAGAGTTGTATGGAGAGGGCTCCCAGACAGGAGCTCTGGTCTTCAGTTGGGGAACACACCTGCAGTCCAGAGTGACTTGGCAGGGAGAAAGCTAGAGAAAAAACTCCCAGATGCCCTCACTTCTGCCCCTAGATAGCCCACTTGTACCCTCCATTAACCAATTAAGTCCTTAGCTGAATATTCATACTAAAAATAACTTATCTGAAATTCAAGTTTAACTGGACATCCTGTGCTATTTGCTAAATCTGGCATAACCCTAAGCAGAGATCACCCTACTCCCTGCACACTCACACCCAGGAGCCCAGGAGGGTGTGACCTTCTGAGTATGGCAGGAGGCCAGCCCTTGAGCAGGACAGGGTCCCTGCTGTGTACCCGTAGTCACTAACCCACAACGCAAAATGCTGGGTCTACGTCTCTTTTACCTGCCTGCCTCACCTGCTTGCTGCCAATATATTTGAATAAATAACAACCAGCATAGAATATATGCTCCCAAAATGCCATTAAAAAAGCAAAAAGTACAACTACTGTGAGCCTATATTTTTAGAAATACTTATGTGGTCCAGATGAATTAAAAACATTTCCAGGCTGGGTGCTGTGGCTCATGCCCATAATCTTAGCACTCTGGGAGGTTGAGGCAGGAGGATTGCTTGAGCTCTGGAGTTTGAGACCAGCCTGAGCAAGAGTGAGACTCTGTCTCTACTAAAAATAAAAAAATTAGCTGAGCGTGGTAGCTTGTGCCTGTAGTCCCAGCTATCTGGGAGGCTGAGGCGGGACGATCACTTGAGCCCAGGAGTTTGAGGTTACTGTGAGCTAGGCTGATGCTGCGGCACTCTAGCCTGTGTGACAGAGCAAGACTCCGTCTCAAAAAATAAAAAAACATTTCCAGGTTTATTCCATCAGGTAGGCATTCTGCTGAAAGTTCCAAGTCATTCTATAGCTGGTAACATAAAGCACACTTTTTTGTTGAAGCACAAAAATTGTAAACTCATCTCTTTGTGACCATTAGCAGCCTTCTCAAGACTATTGGCCAAATTTGTGGCATAGTCTGTGACTGAACAGACAGTAAGAAGAGTGATCCGGAACCCTCCTATGCCATCACCTGTTTTGCTGTTGAGTTCGGTATGAAGGACTTGGAATGAGTCAACATTAAAGATATTTTTATTTTTGTCTGGGGGAGTTATACTTCTTAAGCACTCTTTCTGAGGCAAGTGAATGAATGAATGAGCTGGTGGTTGAGAACACACATCCAAATGTACACGTTAAGTGAATTTTGCTCATCTTTTCTTCGGGCATTGAGGATTCCCCACTTCTCTCTCATCGTGGCCTGAAAGTTGGAAAACACTCTTCTTTGTTATTTAAAAGGCTAAAAATTGGATGTTCTGTTTTACAGCTATCACTGAGGCGAGGGAAGAAACCAAACCCCACCTGACGTTCCCACAACCTTTGCCAAGGAGCCCACAAGATGACCACACGCCACTTTCCTTTCCCCACACCAGCAGGCACCAGCCTGTCTTGATGTTTTCACCAACCCAGCCTGGAAGACCACACGCTGGAAACGCAGTTGTCGCCCAGGTGACCTCTGCCGAGTCGAAGCCCCTCCCACCTATTGCATTTAATCACACGGTTGGACACATAGTACTTTCTGAACATAAGGATGTCAAATTTAATTGCTCGATCAATGTACCTAATAGGTACCAGGACACCACAATTTCTTGGTGGAAAGATGGGAAGGAATTGCTTGGGGCACATCACGCAGTTACACAGTTTTATCCAGATGATGAAGTTACGGCAATAATCGCTTCCTTCAGGTATGTGTTCTTTCTTCCTTTTTTAACGTCCTTTTGCTCATGCTGCCTCGAAAGCAAAAGCAGCCTCTTGTTTTCTTTTTAAGTAACCCCCTAGTCCCTTTAGAGTTAGGTGAATACTGATGGTGTTGCTGGCCTCTTAAACTGGGCTTCGCCCCATTGGAACTTTTGGTTAAAAAATACTCTGGGAGCTGGGGGCTACTTCGCACCTGACCTGCAGGTCATATCAAGTCCAGGGAGACCCAAGAGCTCTACCAGTGAGTGGGAACAGTGTCTCTTATAGGGTGTGAGGAGACATCAGAATAACCCAGTGGGATGGGGCTTTTAAAACTGGTCATCCTCCCTCCCTTCATTCTCCCTATGGCCCTGCCTTCCACCTCTCTCTGGTCCCCCTGCTGCTCTGAGCCACGGTACCGATGTAGCCCTCATGCGAACCGGAGTAGGGGAAGGTGGAGGGCCTGCAGTCTCAGGAAAGGAGGCAGCCCTCAGCCACGTGGGCCACCATCTCAGTATTCCAGGCTGTTTTGCAAGAGCAAGCTGGTTGGGGGCGGGGGGGGGGGACATGACGGGGCTAAGCCAAGCCAGGACATGGATCTGGAATCCTCCATCCCCCCAGAGATGGAGCCGTCAGTCTCACAGTGCTGCAGACGGGAGAGAGCTGCTTTGCCTCTCACCACTCCTTTTGTATTCTCCGCTCTTTCCTCTCAGCCGGGAGGTTTTTTGTCTTTCTGTTTTTGTTTTTGCGTCAGGACTTCTTTACGTGTACAGTGTTAGAATTGGGTCAGCCTGTGGTTGTTAAAAGCTCAAAATGAGGTCAGAGCCACCCAGAGTCGAAGTGAGAACCTTTTCTCTGTGATTCCTCTTTGATCTGTTGCATTTTCACTTTCTCTGACATGATACTTGGAGCAGTCCCTCACTGGGGTGTGCCTTTTAGTGAACCATTTCATGTTTCCTTGTCAGAAAACCATCTTGCAGTTACCATAGGCCTAACGACCCCAGTTAGAGTTTAGTGTGTCATCACTTCCACAAGATGTGCCTGTTTTTGCATTTTTTCCCCCCAGGTTATAGGCTTGGTCAGTGGATAACCCCTCAGCCTTGAGGCAAAGAATCTGCCTTCCACGCTTTCCCTTGGTTGATTTAAGCTCTGGCTGGATCTCTTGGGCTGCCATTCTCAGCCAGTGACTAAGACCACTCGGGAGATTTGAATATACTTTTTTCTACATTGACTACAAAAAGCAGCTGTCTTACTATTACGTAGACATAGCTTCTGATGACAGAAGTAAAATTGTCATTTAATAATAAGTGAATGAGGAGTAGTTTAAAGGCTTAAAGCAGCGATCCTCAACCTTTTTGGCACCAGGGACCAGTTTCAAGGAAGACAATTTTTCCACAGAAAAATTGGTGGGGGGTGTTGGTGGGGGGTGTTTCAGGATGATTTAGGGGCATTACATTTATTGTGCATTTTATTTCTATTATTATTACATTGTGATAGATAAAGAAATAATCATACATCTCACCATAATGCAGAGTCAGTGGGAGCCCTGAGCTT
>CAUYSK010055597.1:0-12940 GCA_963575035.1 Avahi laniger | reverse complement strand
GTCGGGGAAGCTGGGAGATCCAGACGTCAGACAGGAAGAGCCTTCTACAGAGAGCTCAGACCATCCACAGGAACACCCCAGCTCAGCCCGTGAAAGCCAGAACAGGGTGTCTGGGAGAGGATGCGTCAGGATGGGAATTTTCCTTGGTCCTTGGGATTCTGATTCCCTGTAATTGTCTCAGCATCAGGATGCAGGTCAGCAGCAGCCCCCACCCTGCTGACTACTGCCCCGGTCGCAGGAGCTGGAGCTCTGGCGCCGGCATCCGTGGGACCTGCGGCGCCTGTGGTGGCTCAGGCAGCAGCCGCCCTCGGAGCTGGGGCCAGAGCAGCCCCCGAAGCTTGGAGCACAGCCGGAGGAGACTGGGGGCAGACACTGTGCCGGACTCTTCGGGGGATACTTAGGTGAGGGGCACTTAGTATTCAGTTTACTGGAGTCTTATCTCTTCCAAACACATGAAACCATTTCCTTCTATCAACTTCTACAGTCTTAGAATTAATAGTATACATCCTACAATCAGGTAGATGGGTACACAATATTCCCCTCCTCTTCCTCCTTCTTCCTAATATCAGTTGCGAGTCTTGTTACCGCTCAAGTTGTAAGTCCCTTCTCCACTTTAACTCTTCTTCTGTTCTCCATGGTACAACATGGGGACCATGAGGGCCTTGGAGGAGCCTCTGTCTTAGACAGGAACTGTCTCCAAACCTCCATCCCTGACTCCACACATCGTATTCCCTCAGGCCAACGGTCTTGTCCAGTGGTCACCCCCAGAGAACACCTAAAGTCACCATCACTCTTTGGGGCATGCAGTGCAATGGAGGACTGACTTACAGAGGCTGGGGTCTTAGGCTTGAAGCCTTTGTAAACACTTCTGTGATAGCACTCATCTCACCAGATCGAATATATTTACTTTTCTGAGTGATAGTTCATTTAGGCTGCAAAGTACTTAGGGAAAGAAACATGTCACATATGTCTCCAACTACTACTGTTGAGTGAAGTAAGAGGGACAGAACCTGTGAATGAATGAGCAAAGTTGAGCAGCAGGTCCAAGGTAGACCAGAGTGGGAAGAATTTTGGCAGTCACAAGGACATCCTGATTCCACCTTATTACACTTTTAGGCATGTGTCCAGCAAGACTCTGGAGGCAGATGACTGGGAAGTGTCTGGCTGCCCCCTCCCTTGTTGTGAAAGCAGCAGCGTGCTCAGGCTGTGCATCACAGACTCTACACAGGATAAAAGCGCTCCTGCCCTGGGCTCCTCATCCATGAGCTCCTCATCCACAGCCTCCTTCTGACTCTTCCACACCTGGTGAGTGTCCAACCAGGGACAGACTCTCAGCTGGGACTGTCTGGGGAAGACAAGTCCAGATATGAATTGGAACCATCAGAAAGAGGTCCATAGTGGGTGCCAGTGGGGGAGGTGATGGTGAGTGAGGAGCCTCTGTGGCACCTGCCAGGGAGTTGCTGGCCACAAAGGCCACAGGCTCTCAGGATTTCTTCCATTTTTGTTCTGAGCATGTTGTCAGGGATGCATATTGGATCCATCTATGTCCTTGAGGATGCTTCATCCAAATGCATGTGCCCCCTCCGTGTTCCCATTTCTCTCCCACAGATCTTGGCTTAAAAAGTTGCTTGGTAATGGGGACAAGTGTTTGATAAACTCACAAATGAGGAGACATCGGTCTGAAGTTTCTGTGCTAAAGTGTTTCTATTATTTTGTTCAAGGTCAAATTCCTGCCGAGATGTCCTGCCAGCAGAACCAGCAGCAGTGTCAGGCCCCATCCAAGTGTCCCCCACCCAAGTGCCCCCCAAAGAGCCCGGCACAGTGTCTGCCCCCAGCCTCTGGTTGTGCTCCGAGCTCTGGGGGCTGCTCTGGCCCCAGCTCCGAGGGTGGCTGCTGCCTGAGCCACCACAGGCGCCGCAGGTCCCACCGATGCCGACGCCAGAGCTCTGACTCCTGTGATGGGGGCAGTGGTCAGCAGGGCGGGGGCTGCTGCTGACCAGCATCCTGATGCTGAAACAAGCGGCTTTAAAGAAAAGAATTCAAGGAACCAAAGAAAAACCCCCAACTTGATACATCCTTTCTTAGACACCTGATCTCTCTTGAACTACGCAGCTGAAATGTTCGTGGGGAGGGTTGTACTCTCCCCGGAGGGCTCTGCACACGGATTTTTCAAGAGCCCAAGGCTCCCCTCCTTCCTGACAATGCTATCTGCTGTGTCTGACCATGCAGAAAAATAAAGCTTCTCAACGGCACCTCTATCTCACTTGTCCTTTCACTCTGCCCACTGAAGGCTGCTCGGTGGGTCTCCCCTCCTTCAGCTCCTGCAGGTCCAGCATGCCCAGCACTAGGCTGAGTGCTGGCTTGGGGCTGGAAGATTAGCGGGTCACAGTTTTCCTCACGCTGAGGGGCTCTGTGGGGGCTTTCAGGGTGGAATGGTGGGAGGCAGGGGGAGGTGTTGAGAGAGGTTGCTGAAAACACTCTTGGCAAAAGGCCTGCCTTTCCTTGTGTGATACTACGGGATGGATGATCTGATAGGCGAACCCCCAGCCTCTGTTGAGGGTGCTATAGAGCTGTGGTCGCCAGCCAGGGGCCAGGAACCGGCCGCACAGTAGGAGGCAAGCGGCAGGCTGGCGAGCGGGGGAAGCCCCACCTGCCCACCTGAACCTGCAGCGGCTCCACATCGCTCGCATCACCGCCCCCAGCAGATCAGCAGCGGTGTGAGTCCCAGGAGCGCGAATCCCACTGCGGAACTGCGCATGCGAGGGATCCAGGTTGCGCTCCCCATGAGAATCCAGCGCCTGACGATGTGAGGTGGACCCGAGGGAGCGACACCTCTTCATTCTCCCCCACTTCCCCACCCCCCGCGTCTGTGGAAAAACTGTCTTCTCCAAATTGGTTCCTGGTGTCAAAAAGTTTGGGGACCGCTGCTCTAAAGGATCAGAAAATGCAGAAGAATAAGATCAAAGAGCTGGAGGACGTGGAAGTAGAAAGAAGGGTCCGCGGGAGGGCGAGCAAGACAAACTACAAATAATGGACTTTAGGGAGGGAGATGAGCTGAAAATGAATAAATTCTGAAAAAATCGTAATTGAGGGCTTTCTCTGAAACAATGCTAATGTGAGGCTTTGGGCTTTGAGAAAAAAAGAGGACTCGAGAAATATCTCAGTGGGTTACAGATGACATACCTGTAAATTTCTTTTAAGAGATTTGAGGTAGAATTGAACTAATTATTATTATTATTATTATTATTATTATTTTGCTGGTGAATGTTACTTTTCGAGCTCAACAGCAATAAGGGGGCATAGTCATATTACAGTTACCTTAGGAGCTTAATTGGGAAGCTCCTGCCCGAACTTCAGAATAGGGAGGCATTTATTCACTCCAAACCAAAATGATCATGCTCATGTGAATCACACCAGTGCTGTTTCACTTTGATAGCTAGATGTTGGAAATAATGTCACAGAAGAACGAGGGTCTGTTAAACTCAAGCCATGGTGATTCTTGAAATAATTTTGGAAAGATGAAAAGATATCGTGTAATTGTGGCTACAAAGTTGTAATTTTTGAGAGAAATCAGAGTTCGAGGATGAAATTTTAGACAGAGAACAAAACCTGTGTGATACTTTGAGAATTCAACTGAATGAAAGAAGTTTTTTGTTATTTCAGTTTTTAAAAGTGACAAACTGGAAACAATATTCTTGGACACATAATTTCTTAAGAAACGGTTATAAAAAGTGTGCAAAGGAAACTTGGCTGGGGGTTGAAGCCAAATCTGCTCTGCCAATCAAATCATTCAACTCACTGAGAAGGGTTACCAGAGAAAGTGGCCACAGATATGGGGCTTACATTTGACAGGCTTTGGAATTGACGTAATAAACTTCTTGCTCTGGGACACCAGAGACATGCCTGGGAAGTACTCTAAAAGTCAGAATTAAATTACATAACAGAAAAAAAAAAAACAAACAGTGGACAAGTTCCTTTTGGGAACCTACAAGTCAACATTCAGCTAGGTTGAGCACTCAAAGACACAACATTGATGAATCTGTGTGAGTTGGCCTAAAATCCATACAAACCATGTGTATTTCAGGGTGGACAGAGACTGAACTCCATCAACCAAATTCTTGCTGGACATCTGCAACTGGGGAGCAGTGGAGTCTGAATGCAGACTGCTTGGGCTCAAATCCCAGATCTGTTACTTAGGATAATAACATTTTACCTGGAGTCCTGAGTGGTTTATGTTAATATATGTAAAGTATGCAAACCATTATTTAAATGAGAGCTTTTATTATTTGCTTTTAATATGAAAACTAAAGAACAAGACTTGGAGTTCAGAAGCTTCTAGGTCAAATTTATGCCCCTAACTACAAAGTACTACCAAGAGTCCTGTCATTAGTAAATCCAATCTGGGTGAGGAAAGAAAGAAGCAGTGTCAATGAATAAATTTCGGACACCAGAACAGTCATCAGGACAGTCACATCAGTAATCAGGTATGGTCTTCCTACAGAAAATGGTTCCTGACAGATGAGGTCCCAGTGGGTGGAGAAAAAATGGTTCTCTAGACTTGATCACGGTGCATCAAGCCAGGCTGGGAGCCATGAATTCATTTTTTAGTTATTCATTCTACAGATACTTGCTGAGTATATCTTGGGTGCCAGGTGCTGTTCTAGGCACTGGAAATACAGTGGGAACAGACAAAATTCCTGCTCACTTGGAACAGACATCTGAGTGGGCACGTTCCAGGCTGGTACCTATATTTGTTTGCTCTGTATTCAGTTGGATTATCATGACCTGTGTGTGGTGAGCACTGATGTAGATGGGATGAACCCAGCCTGGGCAAAACTTTAAGGCATGAATATGGTGAATTTTGTAAGGGCTAAGAAAGGTATCTAGTGACTATTGGCTCCTCAACAGAGCCAAAAACTTTAGAGGGAAGAAGTAAATTGCTAATGGGAGAAAAGTCAGTGAGTGTCCTGGTTACAACTGTTGCATAACAAGTCACCCCAAAACTTAGTGATGTCTTTGGTTTTCTTATAATTTTGTGGGTCAGGAATTCAGGAAGGACTCAGCTGGGCAATTCTTGTTTCGTGTATTTGCAGTCAGATATAGACTGGAGCTGTGGTCACCTGAAGGCTTGGCTGGGCTGGACATTCAAGAAGGCTCATTCAGTTGCTTGGCAGTTGATGGGGGATGTCAGCTGGGACCTCTTTTGGTGTTGTTGGTGGTAGGACCTATAACTGTCCTCTCTAGCATGATGGTCTGTGGATAGTCAGACTTCTTTCATGGTACCTGGCATCCCCCAGAGAATGTATTATACCAAGACCAGGTGGAATCTGTATGACCTCTTATGACCTAGACTTGGAAGTCACATGACATCACTTCTACCACATTCTATTGGTTAAAGCAGTCATAAGCCTGCCTAGATTCAAGGGGAGGGGACACAGACCCTACCTCTCAATGAGAGGAATGTCAAAGAATTTTGAGGCATGTTTTAAAAGCATCATAACAGGGTATTGACCAAATCCTCATCCTTTTTTCAGTTCACTCCACCTGCTGCTGAAGTCCTAGTGTAAATTAATGTTCCCACAGTATTTTGAAAAGACTAAGATCTTGGCTGTGACTGTAACATATTCAAGCTTTGAAAAGGGTGGCTGCTCCTATAGCCTTCATGTAACTAGAATGTCCAGAACCATTACTGCAATAATAATATGTCAAAAATATCAAAGTTATTTGCATGTCACATAATTATTTCATTCTATAAAATTAAAATAAAATGCAATGGGGAAATGTTATACAGCTAATTTATATCTCCCAGAAACATTAGTGAAATGAATTCAGTAGCCACTATCATCAATCTCTTCAATATTACTCCTATCAATTATCAATCTGACTTCCCCCTTCCCTTAAAGCTTTCTGGCCAACATGACGTGAGCATCCTTGTGTTTGAACCATTCCTATAATTTGGATCAAAAGTACAGTCAAATAAACACTGAAGCAATGTCCTTAGATCAATAAGTATGTCACTTTCCAGGAGCAGACTATTAATCGCTGGCTCTGCTTTTAATTCGAACATCTCTGGTTCATTTTTTGTTTATTTTTTAGCTTCTTTGTTTTCTTAGCTTTAGCTTTATCTTGGCATTTAAAAGTGGTGGTGGGGGAACATGTCTGCTTCACTGCCCATGTTCTTAGCCTGCAGACACTATTCTTCTCCCCTTTATCTTAGCTTGCTTCACTTTCTGATCCACTTCCCCTCAAATGGCTGCTTTATTTCCTCCTTCTGCCAGGAAACCTCCTGCCCAGTGACTCCTGGCTCTTAGGTCCCATAAGTTCCTCTTAATCACTTTAACTGGGCCACCACAAGACAGTATCTGCTCATGCCCTGTTCTCAAAAGCCATTTTTCAGGCCAGATACCTCACCTACCATCCACAAGTGATACCAATGACAATGTCTGGACACCTCACTCCTGTCAGGGCAACAGGGAATTGCTACCCAAAGGCTAAGATCCAGGGACGTCCCATACACTTACGTAATAGCCAGTATCATTCCAGCTCATAATTGGATTACTCCTCAGTCTGTCTGCTACACTATTAGTGTCTCAAGTATGAGAACTGTATTTTATACATTTTTGAATCCTTTGTGTCTACATATTGCTGAAATGTGTACTCGATTCATGTTGTTTGAATGAATGAATGAATGCATAAAAGATTATAGACAACTAGCTTTCAAAAGTCCTGATGATCAGGGTCAGATATGTGGGCAATATAGGGACTTCCTGGCTCCCTCCTATCAAAAAAATATCTGAGCATCTACTGATGAGTTGTTGACTTCCCTACTGAGGGGCTGGAGAGTTTAAAGAGCTGTCAGTTGCATTAGAACCCATTACCATCACCACTCTCCATGTCTCATCTCCTTTTTCCTGAGTATGAAGTAGGAAGACAGAAAATTCTGGGGCTGATCAGCAAATACCTTGAGCCAGGTCACCCCTGCCCAAGGCCCTTTCTGTTTCCCTGCTGCCTCTAGGTTACCTGAACTGTGTGGGTTTAGGGTCAGAAGGACCAGACTCTGAGAAAAGATGGTGAAGGGAAAGGGGGTATCTGTCTGTCTACCTTATCTATCTAGATAGATAGATATAGATAGTAATGGTTTACTTTTTTATTTCTTCCAGGGGTCACTGAGCTAAGGTGTCCGGCCAGGAAAGTCAGCCCCTTATTAATTGCCTGACCCTCAAGTATCCTTTGGGTTCTTTGCTGCTAGTCTCTTTCTGTTGTGGTCTCAGCTCTGGGGGAGGTTGCTACCTGAGCCACCTCTGGCCCACAGATCCCACTGACCCTACTGACAGAACATTCTGGAGCCTCCACTTGCTGCCACAGGTCTGGGGGCTGCTGCTGACCCCGGTCATGAAGACCACAGAGCATTAGGGGTGTAGGAACCAGAGGACCAAGAAGCTGCTCCAGTCTGGATGGAGCCCCTCCTCCTTTTTCCCTCTGTGCCACACCTGGGGCTGAGCTTCCAAGGTGTTCTCTGAAGGATCTGAGCTGGCCCACGCAGGTCATTTCCTTTGCTTTCCAGAGCTCTGTGTTTACTCCAGCTCATGCGCCATCCTTGACCTTGTGAAAGACCTCCCACCTCACCTTCATCCTAATACACAAACCCCCCAAAGGGCCTTGTGACTTTAGGGGAGTATGTCTGCTCCTGAGATAGGACCCTGCACCAGATGTTGGGCAGCCGCAGAGGGTCAAGACATGGCCGTGTTAGACAAAGGTTGCAATGAGAAAGAACAGCTTTATTTTTCACAGCACAGAGACATAAAGAAGGAGTGAGAAGCACTGAGACCAGCAGGATAAACCCCTGGGGAAGTACTCAAAGTCTTCAAGGAACATCTGGGTAGCAAAGAGAGGGGACAGCAACAAGATGCACCGGGCTAGGGCTTGTTCTAGTCATTTTAAAACTTTCTTTATTTTTTTTTTAATATGTTTTTACTTACTCTCATGGCTCAGGTCAGCAGCAGCCCCCAGAGCGGTAGCCACAGCCAGAGCCTCCGCCCTGCTGACCACTGCCCCGGTCACAGGAGCTGGAGCTCTGGCGCCGGCATCGGTGGGACCTGCGGCGCCTGTGGTGGCTCAGGCAGCAGCCGCCCTCGGAGCTGGGGCCAGAGCAGCCCCTGGGAGCTCGGAGCACAGCCGGAGGCTGGGGGCAGACACTGTGCTGAGCTCTTTGGGGGGCACTTGGGTGGGGACACTTGGGCGAGGGGCACTTGGGTAGGGCCTGGCACTGCTGCTGGTTGTGCTGGCAGGACATCTCGGCAGGTCAGCGAGCCTAGGCAAAATAAAACCAAAGCAAAATACGAGTCAATACAGAGGCTTCAGTTCACTGTCTCCTCTTTCTTTGGTTTAATTGTAGATCCTTTCCTCTAAACGCAGTCGGTCGTCCAGCCACGATCTGGGCAGTGGAAATGGAAACCGATTCAGAGTTAAATCGGCTTGATACGCTGTAATTCCTTCCGCTCCCTCCCCTGCCAGGCAGGCACCGACGGACTGGGGGATGAGGCCCCAGGGGTCCTGCCCCCCACCCGCGAGCCCGGCTCCAGACTGTATGCGAACAGCGCCCCCTACAGGCACGTGGAGTACACGCATCCCTCCAGGGCCGCACCTCTTTGCTCGCGAGTCAGAAGGGTGGAAATCAGTGAGTGTGTGAGGAGGCAACGCGCATCTCTGGGGATGCTAAGGGCTGAGCGTCCTGACGTCGCTGCATCGCAGTGAACCCCCGACAGGGCTCGCGGACTCTCCTTCTCACAACCCCGCCCTTCCCCCATCCCTGTGCCACCCTGCTGCCCACCACGGGCCTCTCTGCCACCTTCACCTGGTCTGCCTCCTTCCCTCTTCTTGCTGAAGCACAAACATGTTTGCTCAGCCCCTGCAGCCCGGGTCCTCTCCCCAGCTGGACGCTCACCTGGTTTTTCTGCGAGGCAGAAGGCGCTTCCTTAGGTGACTGCGGACTGAGGAACTCAGGACCTCAGCACTTTTGTCCTGAGCTGGGTTTTAGGATGCACCGCCCAAATATGTGTACTTATTCCCGCCCCAAGCAGACCAGAGGGTGACAGGAATGACAAAAGGGAAGCAGGAAATCTCAATGACAGTCCAGCTATCCACGTTCAGGCCCTCTGCCTATCATGCCACTTTTATTTCTTCATCCAGCTCACATGCTCTGAATTCAGACTCTGTCCTTTGTGGGCCCTGGTAATGAGAGGACAAATAGAACTCGTTTCTGTCCTGGACTAGCTCACAGCCTCTCAGAAGGCCGGATGGGCAACTGAACAATTAAGTCAGATTCTGTGTGCTAAGTATACAGCACAAGGGTGCACAAAGGCAGCAGGCATGGGGCCACTGCCTTCTGGTGTCAGTCCTCACCGCTTTGTAAATTTCTTCAGGGGGAGGATGTACTCAGCTCCTTTCTTAGGGATGTTGACTGAGCTGAGCTTACTGGACCAAAAATGGGATGTGTTTGGATGAGGGGTGAAAGAATGGAGCTGGGGCCGTGGCTTGAGAGGTAGAGCTCTTCAGGGAACATGGTGGTATCTGGCATGCAGCAGGGATGCTGGGTGGAGAGGAGTGGGGCCGAGGTAGGACTTGGTGGAGCAGCAGATGATGTCAAAATCCAACCTCTATCTGTGGGGCCAACAGAGATCACAGTTAATGGGAAAAAAAGACAACTGTCTGTGGCTGTCTGTGGCTGTCTGTGGAATGTGTGAGGCTGAATCTAATTTGACATATTGACGATTGATGAAGATTTTATTGAATATGTTGATAATGATGAGGTTTTGAAAGCACTTCGCTTAATGAATAACTATGAAAATGTTTGAGGTTTGTATATGGTGAATTCATATACACTGAATGCCATTTTCCATTTAGTTTTAGTCATAACATCAGTGATAGATTAATCGTTTGATCTATCTCTAGTAATATAATACAATATATTATAGCCTCCAAAGAAAAACTACTGTCATGAATTTTAAAATAATCTTTATTATACTGCATGCTTCCAAAGAAAATAATCACAACTAAGATAGTATTAAGTTTCTAATAATCATAAATTTGAATCATATTGTAATTTTAAACAAAGTAAATCCGAGTGATTTACTTTGATCAGAGTATATGGAAGCCTGTAGGATCAGATACTTTTTCTTTGGCACAACATACACTATAAGAGGATGTTAGTTCCTTCTTCCCTTCCACCCATCATGCCACTTTGGACAATTACGATAATATGAATTCTTTTAAGAATTCTGTAGAATTACGAATGGCGGAATGGGAATTCCAGGTGGAGAGCTGGTGAAAGGCTGGGACAGGCATGCTTGTTTTTTGAAATATACTCCTACTGGCAGGATGGGCTCCTCGAGACTCTGCTCTGATTTAGTCTCAGAGCTAGGCTAGAAGTGACACTGCTTTTATGCCATCAAATACCCACCCGATCCCCTCCTACCTTCCTCAGGGACTAATAATAAAAAGAGACAACTACAAAGGATGAGAATGGACACTTTTGAAATGTCAGACTGGGTGGTGTGGGTGAGGAAAGAGGAAAGTGAAAGAAAACATAGCTCTATTCACACCACTGCACCCACTTCGATGGCGATGGCGCACTGGGGTGTGAGAGAAGGGCAGAGGGAGGGGGTGGGCCCGAGGGAAGGGTGCGATCAGGGAACCCTGGGCCTCGTGCTGATTCAATTCTTATCTGAATCCAATGTCTTCTCCACATACATTATTATCAACCCTGCCCCCAAAAGTTGAGGAGAATGGATTGTGGCCAGGGAAGATACTTGTCTCTTAGACTGTTGATTCATCTAATGGTGCTCCTCTGAGTCTTCCAGGCCCAGGTCAGCAGCAGTCACTGGATCTGTGGCAGCAGCTGGGAAACCCTCCCTTCCCCCACTGACTACTGCACTGCCATGACAGTAGGAGCTCTGGTGGCGACATTGGTGGGACCTGTAGGATCCAGGTCAGCTCAAGCAGTAGCTTCCCCTAGAGCAGGAGCCATGGCAAGATGAGACTCTAAGTGGGCTCAGAGGTGGACAAAGATGGTAACTCTGAAAGATACCTGGGGAGTGTCTTAGGGGTGGGGCGCTTGGGTGGTCGTTTGGTATGGCTGATGGTTTCACTGACAGCTTATCTCAGCGGAATCTACTCAGCATCTATTCAGATGCACCAAATAATATTTAAACATTTTGTCTTTTGAAATTAAAACCACATTAATGTAGACAATATATGGGTGAGATAAACAAGTATCAGAAAGAAAATATTTTGCCCAGGTTAAGTTTTTTAAGAAGAACCCTTTCTCTCCAGGCAAATATAGAAAGTTAGTTATGCATGTACATCAGTAGATCTACATGGTCTGGGCTGGGTTCCCAGCTACTTGCAGAAACTCAGACATCAGCAGTTGAACAGTGGCTGGGCTAGGAGTCACTTTGCTCTGCCATTTAAAGCTATATAATTCCAGTGCTGCCTCCTTCTCTGTCAGGACTTCTCTTTATTCTCCACTCTTTTTTCTTTGTTCTTCACTCTTATCTTTTCTTCTTAGGCTTGTGAGTCCTGCTGCAGAGAAGCTTCCCTGGTTTCAGACAAGAACTCTTCCCTGTGGAGTCAGACTGGAGGAGGAGCTTGTGATGAGGGCTCTTTTCCAGGGTGAACCCAGGGTTGGGGTGTGATGTGGCTCTTGGAGAAGCAGGTGGAGCCTCTTACACTTGCAGGACAGGTGAGAGCTATTCCTGGCATTCTGTCCTTGCTGGTCCCTCTGAAGGTGGCCCTGTTGGAGCTCCCAGGTGACCCCTTTCTGCCAGTGGATGAGATGAAGCTTTCCCAAGGCACATCCTTTCCTCAGGCTGAGTCCCACTGAGAAGCCAGGGGATTCCCAAGGAACCAATCATTGGGTTAGAGACTTTGGGGCTCTAGGTCTCAGTGTGTTTGTCCCTTCCTAGGACATATCTGGTTCCACCCTCTCCTTTAACCTATTTGAAAGAGGGTGGGAAGAGGAGAGATCAGTTGCTGGCAGTGGGGCTCAGAGTACAAAATGGATTAAGAGAGACTTTATAGGAAGTATATTCAAGATTTAGTGACTCATTGTCTGTGCAAGATGGAGAATATGGATTAGTCAGGATGACGCCTTTGACTTTCCTAATAAGTAGGGGCATGGAATTATGATTAATGAGATCAGGAAATCAGATAGAAAGCTCTTTTTAGAGAGGTTCGAGTTTGGGATTACAGCAGGACTCTGAAGTGGATATATCTCCAGGATGTTTAGAGAAATAAGGCGGGGGCCTGGTGGCCTTCTAGTCAAGAGAGACCTGGAGAGAAACTTCTCAATTGCACACCGATTATTTTCTTCCTCCTCTCCTCCTCTCCTAACCTCTCCCTCTTCTCCTCCGTCCTTTTCTTCCTTCTTTCCTCTGGCCCTCCTATGCTCCCTTCCTCCCTCATTCCCTTTCTCCTTTCCTTCTTTCTTTCCTTCCTTCACATCACTCACCAAGAACCAAATTATTAATAGTTTATGATTGTGATCCCCAATCCCCAGGCTGTGAACTAGTACCAGTCCATGGCCTGTGTGGGCCTGGTTAGAAACAGGCCCACACAACAGGAGGTACGTGGGGGTTGAGAGAAGCTTCATCTGTATTTACAGCCACTCCCCATCACTCGCATCACTGCCTGAGCTCCGCTTCCTGTCAGATCAAGGGTGGCATTAGATTCTCAGAGGAGCAAGAACCCTACTGTAAACTGTGCATGCGAGGGATCTAGGTTGCGGCTCCCTTATGAGAACCTAATGCCTGATGATCTGAGGTGAAGCTGAGGAGGTGATGCTGGTGCTGGGGAGTGGCTGCAAATATAGATTATCATTAGCAGAGAGATTTGACTTCATAATAAATGTTGTGTGCTTGAATCATCCTGAAACCATCTCCTC
>CAUYSK010055594.1:0-17803 GCA_963575035.1 Avahi laniger | reverse complement strand
TTAATTTCTTTCTATTTTTTGGTAGAGATGGGGTCTCGCTCTTGCTCAGGCTGGTCTCGAACTCCTGAGCTCAGAACGATCCGCCCACCTCGGCCTCCCAGAGTGCTAGGATTACAGGCGTGAGCCACTGCGCCCGGCCCTATAAAAGTCTTTATAATAGTGTGTCATAATACTTTTTTTAGTAAAAGTACCATTTTGTAAAATGGTGATTGTAGAAAATATCCCAATTGATAAAATGATATAGGGGTATCTCTTTGATACTCTGTGACACTGTAGGGTTCAAGTCAGCTGGTCAAAGAGGTTAAGTGTCTTTTCAATCTAAATAAAAATCTATATTTAGTTTTTAAAAAATGTAGCCGTGATCATAAGTATGTCACATTATATGTCCTTTATTTTTTTGCTTTATATTACATATTTTTCAAATTGTGTTTTGAGGATGTCATTTTTAATAGTTACATAATGTATACTTTTAATAGTTATACAATATGTTGTGTATATATACATATATAATTATATGGTTACCCCATCTTTTATTTTTAGATATTTAGCTTGTTTTCATTTTTTAAAGTAATAATATAAACAATACTGTGATGAACTTCTTTGTGAATAAACTGTCCATATTTAGGGGTTTTTTTTAGGCAGATTTTTAGAAGTGGGATTAATAGGTCAAAAAGTATAATTATTAAAAATTCTTGATGCATCCTGCCCAATTGCTTTCCAAAAGATGGTTGTATCAGTTTATATTCCTTATAGCAGTGTACGAGATTGCCTATTTAACCCCATCCTCATCAAGAGCTATGGATTTGCAAAAATAATTCAGGATCAGATTTCCCTTGTCCTTTCTATAGACAGTAGTTGTTCATATTCAAGCAGCCCCAGTTGTAGGTTCTCTGTCTGAATTCCTGGGTTTTTCATAGTAGTTAGTTGAGTTCTGACCTTTATTCTTAGACAACATTGAATCTTGCATAAATTCTATTTTGAAGTGGTGGAGAGAGGTCAGTTTGTCTCCATTATTCTATTAACTATATTTTTTCCAAGTATAGGGCTGAGGGGGCATTCTGTTGCATCTGAGAATGTAGATTAAGTTGTAGAAGTAGCATGTGCAATGTGGTTTCAGAGGTTTTCAGTTGCCGTTATACTGAATGTACAAGTTATCATAATATGGTAGGCCAGGGTTATTTTTCCTTCAAATTTAAAAATTTTATTCCATATTCTTGTGTGTTATCCCTGGGGGTGGGGGGAAGTTGTAGTGAAAATAATCTGTGGCTGCTTATTAAATCAGCTCCTATAATTTGTAGCTAAGAATGTCTCCTGCAAGGAAAGAGATTCATCTGAAAGGAGGACTTAATTTAAATAACTATCACAAGTGAAAGCCTGTATCTTTAGCCCCAAGAGTAGATAGAACTAACCTAGGTACTACTGATTTTCACATTGAAATGATCAAGTAGCAGTTTAAGAGTTCCTGGCCACTCCAACCTACCAGTTATTGTTAGTTAGTTTTACTCCCCATCTTCTTTGCAGATACCTCTTTTGATTAGAAGTTTGGTCAATAGTGATCCCTAGAGTTGCTGGCCCTGGCTACCCTGTATGTATGACCATTTACTTGCATGATAGTTGTCAAATATAACTTCAGTAGTAAGTTGTAATACTTAGTTTAGAAAAAGGCAAAATGACCCATATGGAGAATGAAGAAATACATACCTCATTTGAGGATGTATAGGTGGGGAGAAGATTTCAGATAGGACACACAAGAGATTACACACTTTTTCCCAGCTAATCTACCTTTTCTAGGTGGATTATTATGATGTCTGTAATTTCCTTGTTTTCCTGCAGGAGTTAGTACCATAAATTTTGGCCAACATTGTTCCTAAGAATGAAAGCTCTGCTTTAATTGTCTTTTCCATTGCAGCCACCCTCTGTACAGATTAAAAGACAATGAGGTGTGGGAGATTAGTAGTGCTCAGTAGTGGAGATGATCTCCAGTGATAACAACATCCCTGTGGGATAGTTGCTGTGATGCTGTTACCATTATGATTAGTGTTTTGCATTCTTGGCTTTCCTGTTTGCTTCCTGTCATGGGTAGGTTAGTCATGTGAAGTTAGGAATAATGTCCTTTCAAAAGCATGCAGAAAACTTAGTGATTCTTCATTTTTCATGACATGGTTGTGTTTTACTTTATCTGTAGTAATGGAACGGCGCTATCCCAAAGAGGTCCAAGACCTTTATGAAACAATGAGGCGATTTGCAAGGATTGTGGGGCCAGTGGAACATGACAAGTTCATCGAAAGCCATGCACGTGGGTGGTTTTTGAGCCTTGAGCAAGTAATTGTGTGTGTGTATGTGTGTATGTTTGTGTATTTATATAAATGGGAGAGATAATGGTGTGTTTTGTGTGAAGTTATGTAAATAAATAAAAGGATATTCCTGTCTTTGTTCCCCTTTATTACCATGAGATAAATTTGGGACTGTGGAGGTGGGACAAAAGAGGTTAAAAAGCCTAGTGGCTTTCCTTTTTCCCAGATAAATAGCAGTTTAATAGTTTTTCTCCCTACTTTTTATCATGAGAGTTTTCAGATATATATGGAAGTAGAGATAATAATATAATGAACCCCCATGTATCCATCACCCAGCTTCAGCAATTATCAACCCATGGCCTGTCTGATTTCATCTTTACCACCCACTCCCCTTCCTTGCTGCCATCAACTGGATTATTTTGAAGCAAATCTAAGACATCGTATTATTTTGTTCATAAATACTTTACTATTGAAACTAGTTTTAAAAATGAGGCAGAGTTGGATGACTCATGGAGATAGTACCTCTATCTTCTCTTGTCTTTCTCTGGAATTCCTCAGAGAGCTCTACCCAGTTACCATTTGATTTTTCACTATAAAAAATTAAAGTTGTTATGGCAATAAAGCCTAGACTTTAAAACAATCTGGACTTGGTGGCTTATTCTGTACCTTCCATCATAAAATTTGTGTATTTGGCTCTGAAGTTTAGTTTTGGGAAGGTAATTTACCAAGCCTTTTATCCTAGCCTCCTCATGTGAATATTTCTTACATAGTATTGTGGGCATTTATCTGAGCCAGGTTTGTTGTCCTCACCAAATACCTTGTTTGGTTGGCATTCTTGTGTGGTTTGTACTGGGTGACTGATCCTTTACTTCCTGTCCCAGTTTGTCTCATCCCTGGTTTATGTGTCACTCCTAAAGAACTATACTCCATGGATTGTCCAGGCTCTTCCTTCATTCTTTGTTTCAAAAGCACCCAAATTTAAATGTTTTATCACATAATAACCCAAGCAGTACAACCCGATCTGTGTGCTCAGAGGAGGCGCAGAAACCTTTGGTTTATACAATGCTCTTTTGTCCCTATAGGAAAAAAAGCTGTAAAGAAACTGCCTGGGGCTTGAGCACAGAGTTTTTGTCCTTCTCATGCATCAGGGCCACATCACATGATACCAGAGACAAGTTTCATAAAAGAACTTGGGCGCATGTGGGTAGAACTTTTAACAGGGGATAGGTAGAGTAGGGAAATATGGTTGTTTAAAAAATTATCTTCATTACTTTTTGTAGACAAATGAACTCAGCCATTTCACTAAGTTTTCTAGAAGACAGTTCCAGCTCCTACCTCTGTAGATAGCAGCTGGAAGATAGCTGGAGTAGGTTTCAGTTTGTGGGTAAAATTTCTAATGAGAAGTTACCAACAATAGGATTCCCCAAATGAAATTACCAAGTCTTTTATAAAAGGTAGAATTACTGAAAATACTCATATCAGAAGTGCTCATTGATGTTGATTTTGTTTCTCCAATTTTTTCCCTTCTTTTTGGGGAAAACAGTGGAATTTGAACTCCGAAGGGAAATCAAGAGGCTTCAGGAATATAGGACTGCAGGCATTACCAATTTTTGTAGTAAGTATGCTTTAGTTACATACTGTATCAAAGGGCAAGTGTCTTCCAAACGCATAGAGGAAGTCTCTGAGGTGTTGTGAATTTTTTTTAAAATAAGCTTTCCTTTTTCAATCTTTCCAGTACTGTTTCATCTATTTAATCCCTATAAATACCTTTATATAGGTTATCTGAGGTAGAATAAAAGTTATGAGACAAAGAAAAGAGAGGTACTGCTTTAGATTTAGGGTTCTGCTGTGGCTCCTAAAAAAAAAGTTTTGTATACCAGGTTTTAGTGTCAGCCCTTTTAAATTTAGTGATGAATGGTCTTATCATTTTTATAAAATAACCGAGTTTCACCTGGCTCTAGGTGCTTGTATCCCAGTTACTTGAGGTAGTGGTAATAATTATATTAATAGCTGCTAATATCTATCAGATGTTTACCATGCACCAGACCCTGTGCTAAGCATTTCACCTGGATCGTGTCATTGAATTCTCATGTCAAATTCATGAGGTACTGTTAGCTCCATTTAATGAAGAAACTAAGGTATAACGAGCTTGAAGAGCTAGTTAGTAGTAGAGCCAGGTCATAAAGAAAGGCATTATAGTAGCTAAGAGCTTGGGGTCTAGACTTAAACAGCTTGGGTTTATATTCTGGCTTCCCTGTTTACCAGCTCTATGATTCTCTTCTTTTCAGTTTTCCAAGTCTCTTAGAATTAGTGTGAGGATTAAATTAGAGATGGTGCGTAAAAACATAGCATAGTACCTGGCACCCAGTGAATCCTCAATAAATGGCAATTTCTGTTGTTTTGCTGTTATTGTTGGAATGATCTCTAGCATTCCCTCCTTCCTATTTGAAGTCTTTCTGACTGACTTCCCACAAGAAGTAGCTGTGCTTCTTAACACAGCCCTACGAATGTAAGTTCAGCCTACTATAATCGTTCTTTATTTTTAACAGTGGAAACTGTTTTTGAAATGGAATTTTATGTGAAGCCCTAATCTACAAAAAAGAAAAAAGTAGAATTACTTTCATTGAAGTTTGATGGTTCAAATTACATATAGAGAATGGGACCACCAGTATTTGGCAGTGCCCTTTCTCTTTATGTTAACCCCTGAGATACTTCCCTAGTATCCTGGGGCTCAAATATGTGGAACATATTTTGAAACTCACTGGTGTAATATTTTAGAATCTGTATACCTTTGTTAACATGTGGAAAACACCATGCAACTCTTCTGTTTAGCAAATCATATAGAAACTCTGATACCTAATTTTGGTTACCAATATTTATTGCCTCTGGGAAATAGTGAAGAGGAGTAGTACTGGTCAAAGATAACTTCTTAAAAAAATTCTAATTGATTTTTAAGGAAGACCATATGCTTATAGTACTTGTGTGACTTAGAAAGATTTATAGAAAAAAACAGAACAGGAACAAATATGACAGTAGTAAGTTTGTTTTTTGAGGGTGGAAATATGAATGACTTATTTTCTTTGTACTGTTCTGTTTTCTCCAAAATTTTTTACTGCAACTTCAAACTCCTGGGCTCAAATGATGCTCCTGCCTCAGCCTCCCAAGTAGCTGGGATTACAGGCACCCACCACCACTCCCAGCTAATTTTTTCTATTTTTGGTAGAGAAGGGATTTTGCTGTTGCTTAGGCTGGTCTTGAATGCCTGACCTCAAGCAATCCTCCTGCCTCAGCCTCTCAGAGTGCTAGGATTACAGGCATGAGCCACTGTGTCTGGCCATGGCCCCAAATTTCTTAAAGATAAAAAAAGAATAAAAATATTTAGTGTTAAGAAAGGGATTGCAGGTGGATACAGTGGCTCATGCCTGTTATCCTAGCACTTTGGGAGGCCAAGGTGGGAGGATTGGCTTGAGCCCAAGAGTTCAAGGTTGCAGTGAGCTGTGGTGATGCCACTGTACTCTGGCCCAGGTGACAGAGTGAGACCCTGTCTCAGAAAAAAAAAAAGGAGGGGGGGGTTTCACACTAGGGAAAATCTACTTTGCTCTTGGAAAAATAACTATGAAAGCAGCTTTGCAAAGGAAACCAAAAAAAAGACAAACTGTTGGTCAGTTAGGAAGCCCTTCAGTTCTGCTGCACTGTCATTGCAGTTACGATGTTTTCTACATCTCTAGGTGCTAGGACCTATGATCACCTCAAGAAGACAAGAGAGGAAGAGCGCCTTAAACGCACCATGCTCTCTGAAGTTCTCCAGTATATCCAGGACAGTAGTGCTTGCCAACAGTGGCTCCGCCGGCAAGCCGACATGTGAGTAATTAGTCCAGGGTGAAGGAGGCACTCCTTCCAGGGTGCTTTGGCCTTTGCATGTATTTTTGGACACTTCTATGGGCATCCTAAATGGCAGAGTAATACTAATTGGGTAGCTGGAAGAATTCCGAAAGAACTCAGAAACAGTGTGGTCCTGACAATTTTGAGAGACATAACTGGCCTCCTATAATCTTATTTTACTACTTTGATCTTACTTTTGAAAATTAGTGAATTCGCCTCAGCCTCGCACCCATGCCCTCTCTCCCTTTCCATATCTACTGGTATGATTTTCAATGGAGAATCATGTTCCTATCCCTTCCGCATGAATGGTGTTAGTGGTGTTCCAGATTATAAGCTTATCTTAACAAATCTGAGGAATTTTTTTTCCTCAGAACAGATTTTCTTTCCGGGTCAGTATAGTGAGATATCCTATAAAGTATAGTGCTGTCTCTCATTACTTCTCTTCAGAGTGACTCTCCTGATGAATGGCACCCAGTCCCACAGGGGCTTTTGGAAATTCCTTTCTTTGATATGACCTAAGTTCAAATTCTTCTTTGTTGTAGTGATTCTGGCCTGAGTCCTTCCCTTCCACTGGCTTCGAATTCAGGTAATTATTTCTCAGGCCAGAGCAAGTCTTAGTTGTGAAGTTTGCATTCTAAGGGATATGGTGAGCCCCCAATCCTTCTCCCTTTGTGGGAGCAGGGAGCATTGGCAGAGTAATGATAATCAAGGGCTAGCCCAGTGTATAAACATCAGCACATTTTCAGAATCTTCGTGGCCAGACAGGGACTATCCTCGGAGTGAGAGACAGAGGAAGAGAGAACTCCAGAGAGGTAGCATCTTTATTTTGCTTCATGAGCAATTAGTTTATTGCAAGTTGTATCTACCACAAATTTTGAGATTTGTCTTGCAGGAAATAAATTAAAAGCTTTTTAGCTAATATGAGCAAAGAAGCATGTTACTTGTCTGAAACTCAGAAGATTTCTTTATAAGTTGGAGACCTAAGGTATTTCTATTTCTTAGCTTTACCTCTTTGGGTATGTCCTATTTTGAGATTAGTTTACAGAGCAAGATTAAGCTATATGCTATCTGATGATCCTTGGTGATTGATAATCAATGACTGACATTTGGAGAGGTATTAGTTATGAAGCTTGAACCAAGATTATGGTGTTTCTTTGCTGTTCTCTTGGTTATCATTCACTCCTCCATAGGATAGGTTAGCCATTTCTCCTAATCAGAACATACAGACCACTCCACTGATGAGGGATGGAGTAGTCAAACAGTGACCTATTTACCATTTCACCATTCTTTGGCAGCTTGGAGCAGACCTTGTAAAGTTTCTCAGTAGATTGAGGATCTAGATAGGGCTCAGATAAGGCCCCTTTTATTTATTTATTTATTTATTTATTTATTTATTTTTTTGAGACAGAGTCTCACTTTGTTGCCCTGGCTAGAATGAGTGCCGTGGCATCAGCCTAGCTCACAGCAACCTCAGACTCCTGGGCTCAAGCAATCCTACTGCCTCAGCCTCCCAAGTAGCTGGGACTACAGGCATGCGCCACCATGCCTGGCTAATTTTTTCTATATATTTTTAGCTGTCCAATTAATTTCTTTCTATTTTTTTTGGTAGAGATGGGGTCTCGCTCTTGCTCAGGCTGGTTTCGAACTCCTGAGCTCAAACGATCCTCCCGCCTCGGCCTCCCAGAGTGCTAGGATTACAGGCGTGAGCCACCGCGCCCGGCCTGGAGTCATCTTTGACTTACTTTTTTCTCATGTCCCAAACAAGCAAGGAAAGGAAAATGCAAAAGAAAAAGAAAAGACAAAAATAGCTCAATCAATCTAAAATAAGGTAAGGGAAGGGAGAAGGGAAAAGAAACAGAAAAATAGGACAATAAAAACTAAATAAAACAAAATCAAATATATTAGTAATTACTTTAAATGTAAATGTACTAAATTCTCTAGTTAAAAGACAGATTGTCAAACTGGATTTAAAAACAAAAATGGGGGGCCAGGTACAGTGATTCACACCTGCACTTTGGGAGGCCAAGACGTGAGGATCACTAGAGTTTGAGACCAGCCTGAGCAACATAGCGAGACCTTGTCTCTCCAAAAAATAGAAAAATTATTTGAGGTTGTAGGCATTTGAGATTGCAGTGAGCTATAATAACACCACTGCACTCTACCCCAGGCCATAGAGTGAGACTCAGTCTAAATAAATAAATAAATAAAATTTTAAAAATTAAAAAAAAATCTGGCTATATGCTGGTTACAAAAGATATACCTAAAATATAAGAACAAAGAAAGATCAAAGAATGTAAATATATAATGTAAGTAAATACTGACCACAAGAAAGCTGATTGAGCTATATTTTCAGCAGATAAAATAACTTTTAAGCAGAAATAATTACTGGTCACTACAAAATAAAATCATTACAAAATAGTAAAGGTATCAATTAACCAGGCAGATATAACAAATCTAAACTAGAAAGCACTCAGTAATACACTGTTTAAAAATACATAAAGGCAAAAACTGACAAATCTTTAAGGAGATATTGTAAATTCATGATCATACTAGGTATATTAACATACCTCCCCTGGTATTTGATAGTTCAAACAGATCAAAAAAAGTCATGATATATGCAGAACATTTTAAACAGCACAATTAAGAGGTTGTCTAATAGAAATCGATTTTTAAAAATCGCTCCCAACAATTAGAAAATAAGCACTCTTTTCAAGCACACATGGAACTTCTACAAAAATTGACAACATGCCAGGCCATGAAGTTAGCCTCACAAATGTCTAAATGTAATTAAATTAGAAATCAGTTACAAGAGGACAGGTAAGGGAGAAAAAACACATGTTTGGAAATTTTAAAAGTGTACTTTTCAACTTGTGAATCAAAGAAATTATAGTAGAAATTAGAAAATACTTAAAAATAAATGGTAATGAGAATATTATGTATCAAAACCTGTGGGATACAACTAAAGTGGTACTTAGGAAATCTATAGCAGTAGTGCTTACATTAGGAAATAACTAAAGCTCAAATAAGGAGCTAAGAAATCAGAAAAACAATAATAAACCTAAAGAAAATAGAAGGAAGGAAATAAATAAGAAAGCAGAAATTAATGAAATAGAAAAATTTCAGTAGAGAAGATCAACACAGCCTAAAGTTAGTTATCTGAAAAGACTAATAAAATAGACTAGCTTGTAAGAGTAATCAAGAACAAAAAAGAGAATGCACAAATAATATTAGAAATGATAAGGGAACCATAGCTAAATGTGCTACAGAGATTAAACAGATAAGGGTTATAATAACTTTATATCAATAAGTATGAAAACTTAGATAAAATGAATAGATTCCTGGAAAAATACAATTTACCAAAACTGGCTAAAGAAGAAATAAAAAGCCTGAAAATTATAATAAAAAATTTAAATCAACTTAAGCTTGCCACAAAGCAAGCTCCAGGCCCCAATGGCTTCACCAGTGAATTCTTTGAATCAATGGAAAAATGCATAATTGAATTGTGGTAGAGTCATACAATGTAGTGCTACATAGCAATGAAAATGAACAAACTACAACAACATGCATCAACATGATTGATTCACAAAACAATGTTGAGTGAAAAAAGCAGTCACAGAAGAATTCATGTACTCTGATTCTATTTATATGATATTCAAAAATATTCAAAAATGATCAACATATGTATACATAAGGATACATAAATAAGTGTTAAAACTATAAAGAAAAGCAAGAGAATAATTACCATAAAATTTAGCATAATGTTTACCTGGAAGAGGGATGCAATCTGGGAAGGACATACAAAGTAGAAGAGTTTCTAAGGTACTAGAAATACCCTACTTCTTAACCTGAGTGCTAGATACACAGGTCTTTTTTTCATCATTATTCTCTTTTTTTTTTTTTCGAGGTACCCGAAAAGTTTTATTTGAATGTAACTAAATTAAGGGCCACCATGGTCACGCTAGGGAGCCTCCACCGCGCCTTGCAGGGGGCTTCAAGGTGTATGGGAAGTGGTGCGTGCCGGTGGTCCTGAAGTGGGCAGTCTCCATCATTATTCTTTAATTCTCCTTCTAGGTATTCACTCTAGAGAAATGCTTGCACTTGCAGAAGACATCTTATATGTAGGCTTTTGTAGATATGGTATCTTTTTCAATGTATAAGATTATTCATTCTATGCAGATGATAGAATCAGGTAGATACATATGTACTGACATGGGGAATATGTCCAATGCATATTAAGTGACAACCATATTGCAGAACTCCACAGTATAATCCCATTTTAATAAAAATATTAATGTGTCCATTGAAAAAAACTGAACAATATACAAAAATACAAACACTAGGTATTTCTGGGATGGTATCCACTTTAGAATTATATATTTCTGTGTACATTTCTGTTTCAATATTTTCCAGTAACCTCATTTACTTTTGTGGTCAAAAAAAAAAAAAAACAATAATAAGGATTATTTTTATATATGTAAAAATCTTTCAAATAAAGGAATACTTATTCTAGAAAGAGGGACTTTTTTTCCTTTTTGCAAGCAGAAAAGACTTCTCTGATGGCCCCCAGATTCTGTAAAGGAGAATTTATAAGAACAGAAAGCTCAAATTGGGAAGGGCTTCTGGGCTCAGGTCCCTTTAATGGGTGGAGAGTGAATGGGGCCTGGGCTTGGCTCCCTGCAGCTTGTCCTTGTAGCTCATCAGCTTTCCTAAGCACACAGCAAACCTACTTGGTCCTTGCCACTCTCCACCCCCTGCTCAGGAGGTAACCGAGGTCTTGGCCAGCTGCCCTTCAGTCTTGCCCCATTGTTCCAGGTCCCCAGCTGACTGAGCATCTGGCAGTTAAGCCAGAGGCCAACAATGTCCTGACTTCGTGAGTAAACACCTGTGAACTGAGAGAAGACATGGTGAGGCCAGAGCAAGTGCACAGAGACATAGTACTGCAAATAACAGAGCAAAAGGAGTGATAGGGATAAGGAAAGCCCAGGAGATCTTGTTCTGGGCCAGCCAGTGAATTGCCCTTTCTCCCTCTAGCCCTCCAAATTTTCCATTGCAAGTGGTGGAGGCTTTTAGGTTCTCGGGCTTGCAGAAGCACGAAGAGGAATGTGTTCTGTGGCCCAAAAGAGAGTTCAGCTTATCAAGGGCAAATAATTTCAGGCTTGTGCACGTGTTGTGGCCTCTGCTTAGAACATTTTCCCTCCATCTTGTCCTAGTTGGCTCCCTTTATTTTCCCCAGAGACAGGGTCTTCCTATGTGCCTAGGCTGGCGTGCAGTGGCTGTTCAAGGCATTATCATCATACCCTACAGCCTGGAATTTTTGGCCTCAAGCAATCCTCCTGCCTCAGCCTCCTGAGTAGCTGCAACTACAGGCACATGCCACTAGGCCCAGTCACCTGACTAGCTCCTATTAATTCTTTGGATTTCAAATTATGGACCACTTCCTCCCATGACCCTGCCTTCACCAACTCCCACCACTCCACCTTCACTACCTTTCAAGAAGGAGTTAGAGGCTTTTGCTCCCAGTGTTGTGCTTCCCTCATCCAGCATTATTCCACTCTAACAGTTGCCTATTTATTTGGCTGACTCTCCCACTGGGACTTAAGCTTCCTGAGGTCAGGGACTATGGTTGTCTTACCACTATATCTCTAGTACCAAGATACTCCATGACAGGTACTCAGAAAATGCTTGCTATAAGGATGAATAAAATCAAGGAATGGCAGAGAGGGCCAGTAACAAAGAATCCCTCCACTTGTCTAGAGTGGTGCTCAGCAGCCCAGGCGAGGAGCCTCCCGGGCTAGGGAAAGGAGCACAAGCTTTATCCTCCCTTCTTCTTCTCCCCACTCCTTCCCATTCTTTTGTCATTGCGCCTGCCCCGACACCGCCCCCCACAACCCCCCATCTCCACATCCCATTTGGTGTAAATTTGAGCTCCCTCTCCTGACCAGACGTCAGAACTGCAGGGAGCCAAGCCCAGGTACCCTTGCCTGTTTCATTCTTCCCTCTGGACAGACCTTTCTACCCCTCGTCCCCCACTCTAGGTCTCCTAAAGGACTGGAGTATGAAGAGAAAACAGGGCTGTTCATCGCACTGGAGGATTCCAAGGTATGAGCCCGCACCTACCCATCCTCAACGCCAGGAGCACTTCCCTCACACCCTTACCTCATGCTCAGTTTCCCCGGGTCTCCGTTCCCAGACTCCCACTCCAGCTAATTCACAGAGATGTTGATTTCTGGAGCCTTTGGCTGATACATCAGCTCTGACTGTGGGAGAGAGAAACCAAGATGGGTTGGGAATAGACAGAAAGACAGAGACCATGAGAGACAAGCCCAGAGGAAGGGACCCAGTGGCAGGATATAAACCCACCGTGAGACAAAACAAAGACCAGGGTTGAAAAAGACAACCCATTAGAGCTGTTACCTGAGCCCTTTCCACCCCCATGGGCTCATAAACTAGGGCCCCTGTCCTCTGAAGAAAGAGTTCCCTCAGCCCTTCAGTCTACCTATGTCAATACAGAGCTAAGGGGAGTTATTGCATTGATCAGATCTTCAGGCTTAATGGAGATATTATTTAGGACAGCTCCTAGACGAGAGTGCTCTCCCAACTTTGCCCCATTCCCCTCAGAAGACCCAGCCTGGAGCTCACATCTTCACTGTCACTTCCACTGAATGGGTTCTCTGGCTCCAGCACCTTCTCAGGGTTGCTTCTCTCCTCCTCTGGCATCAGCTCATCCAGCCAGAGGAGTTCCTGTGGTGAGAAGACCCATTCCAGTGCCTTTCGGACCCCCACCAGGCCCAACAACTGCAGGAAGAGAAACAGCCCAAGGCTGTCAGCAATAGCAGCAGGAACATTAATGATAGTAACATTTATTGAATACTTCCTATGTGCTAGACATTGCGTATCAGCTTCACTGAATGCTAAAACATTCCTATGAGGTAGATGCGATAATTATTCCCATTGTACAGAGAAGGAAACTGAGATCTTGAGAGATTGGTTATTTCCCAGAGGTCACACAACTGGGATGTGATAAGCAGATTGGTTCTACTACAAAGCCCATGGCTCCTAACTTCCTCAGTGAGTAAGAATAATGCCAGAAGCCACCTGTGTTGTTATTTATTTATTTATTTATTTTTTGAGACAGAGTCTCACTCTTTTGCCTGGGCTAGAGTGAGTGTCATGGCGTCACCCTAGCTCACAGCAACCTCACACTCCTGGGCTCAAGCAATCCTTCTGCCTCAGCCTCTAGAGTAGCTGGGACTACAGGCATGCACCACCATGCCCGGCTAATTTTTTCTATATATTTTTAGTTGTGCGATTAATTTCTTTGTATTTTTAGTAGAGACGGGGTCTCGCTCTTGCTCAGGCTGGTTTCAAGCTCCTGAGCTCAAACAATCCGCCCACCTCGGCCTCCCAGAGTGCTAGGATTACAGGTGTGAGCCACCGCGCTGGGCCACCTGTGTTGTTATTTACTGAGTAACAAAAGAGTCAGCATTTCCTCTCCTAGGACCTCAGTTTTCTTCTAGGTTTTATATTCCTATCTGTGGTTGATTAGCCCAAAGAGGTTGGGAAAGGAGTTGAATCAGGTATTCCAGGACTAGCCCATCTCTAGGTGTCCCTCTGCCCTTTCTTTGTCTTATGATTCTCAACCAGGCAGAGCCACAGCAAGTGACAGAGAGGAGACTCTTCCTCTTGTGGAGGCCTTGGCCACCCTTCCAGGTGCAGAGTCTCCCAGGGCCCCCAAGGACACTGCCCAACCCTGACCCAAGTCACCATGAGGGGGAAGATGATGGCTGCAGGAGTAGACTTGATTATCCAAAGCAGACCCAGGCAGGAAAGCTGGATGGCTGTGAAGAGGTGGACCCTGTTCAGGGGTACATGCCGCAAGAGCAGCAGGTCTGGCTGATGCTTTGGTGGCATTAACAGTAGCTGCACTCTTTTCATAAACTGGGGGAACAAGAGCAAGGGGAAAGCAGGACATTCAGGTAGCCTGACAGAAGGGTATCACTGTTAGCTATCTCGGCCAGCATGGGGGGAGGGCAGGTGGCTCCCTTGGCTTCTCCCCATCCAGCGCATCCAACAGAATCCCTGTGCCCAGGAGAGATGGGAAAAGAGGAGAGGAGGAAAACTGGCAGGTGTGTAGGCAGGAGATGGCAGCAGGAAAGAAAAAAGGAGTTGCTAGGTGATTTTAATGGGCTCACCTGGATGCTGCTCAGTGCTGCCACCCCCATGTACAAGAAGATGCCGTAGAGCACAGGCATTGGGATGAACTGGTGGAAAGATGTGGGGAGCTGGCAGAGGAGTTTACCTCTATCAACCGCCCAGATGCCCCACCTTAGGCTCCAACCTCTGCCTAGCATCTAGTATCCAAGCCCGCCCAGGCCTTCCCTTTCCTTTCACACTTTGCATGCCTGATCTCATTGAATCCTCACATCACTCAGAGGAAATAAATTCTATTATTCTCCATTTTACAGATGGAGAAATTGAATTTCAGAGGGATTAAACAATTATCATAGTCCCCTCTTTATGCTTCCACTCTACTGGTCTCCTTTCCTTCCCTCAACATGCCTAAGTTTGTTCTGACCTCTTGCAAAGCCTTTTGCTTTGCTATTCTCTCCACTTAAAATGCTCTTTCCCCAGACTTTTGCATGGCCAGTTCCTTCTTACTACTCATGCCTCATCTCATGACACCCTAGAAAGGCCTTCACTGACCACCTGGTCTAAAGTAGCCCCTGGCACTCTTCATCACCTTATCCTCTTTTATTTTTCATAGAAATTTCCCTATTTCCTTGTTCTATTATTTAAAAATCTATCTCCTCCTACCAGACTGCAAGGATAGAAACATGATCTCTTCTGACCACCATTATATCCCCAATACCTAGAATGGTGCTTGACATAAGGCTTATGCTCTGTAAATACCTGCTGAATGAGAGCCACCTAATTAGTAAGTGGCTGATCCGGTTCATCTGGCTTTTTCTGCTGCTCCACTCTCACCCAGCCTCCATGACCTTTCCCTTCCTTAACCTCTTGTCATCCTGCCAGAGACTCTTGTCTGATACTCTCCACACCCTCCTTGACTGCTTTGCTGTCTTGGCTTGTTGAACCTTTCTGCTATTACGTGTTACTTAATTTTTGTTTGTGTGTGTTGCTGGTAGGAGCTTGGTTCCATAATCCTTTTTAATACTCTCCTGCCCCTGACTTCTCCCAGGTACCTAGCAGAGTCTTGCACACAGCAGATGTTCCATAAACCTCTGGTGAGGGAAAAGTGAAGGTTTTTGCTTCAAAGTTTTTGTGGGGTGTGACAATCATACTCTTAGGCTTGTTGGGAGGCTGGAGCAAGGGTAGCACTTGGCCCCTAGGGGATGGTGGTGGCACACCCACATTCTGCTCCACTGGGTAGAAAGCCCACTGGATAAGAGTTTGAGTTCTCACATCTGAGAAACTGGCTCTCTTGGCGGGCTCTTGCAAGTTACTTTCTCTCTTTAACCTTCAGCTTCCTCATTTGTTAAGTACATATGCCTCTCAGGGTTAATATGAGGATTAAATGAGATCAGATATGGAGAAAACTTAACACAGTGCCTGGCACACAGTAAGTGTTCAATCAGTGTCAGTTCTTGCCATACATATTATTATTACTGCTTTGACCCTGATTCTAGTCTAACAAAGGTACCTTGAGCACAGGTGCCAGGAAGATAGAGACTCCTATAAGAATGAACACCACCAGGCCTGTCAGCCTCTGTTCCCTGTGGGGAGAGAGAGGAGTTTGCTCTGGTCTGGGAGAGCCCCTGGCGCATCTAGGCTGGAGAACCTGGCCAGACTCCAGTACAGACCCTGGGAGCAAATGGAAACTAGAGGGTTACTCAGTAGGTCACCTGGAGGGAGGGAGCCTTAGCTTGATGTAAAAAATTGGTGGAGAGAAAGGGGCGGAGCACTTCAACAGAAGAGTCCCAGGCCTCTCCATCAATTCAAGTTCATAGTTGCTTTTCATTTTTTTTCATTCTGATGGAAAATTAGCATTTTTACACTGCTGTGAAGACTTACATTTCACAATTTACAAAGTTGCTTTCATATACTTTAGATAGATTGTGTTTCCAACAGTTACAAAATTGTTTTGGAAATGGATTCCTTTGTAACCTCTACACTGAATGGGGCACCTACCTTCACTTCAACCCTTACACTGATGGTGCTCCTCCTGAGGCCCCTCCCAGTCCCCATGGCTGAAGAAAGAGAGGGGAAGATCTGACTCACCCAACTCAGAGCCCAGAACCCACCCATTCTGCCACTGCAGTGCTTCTGGGGCACCAGCTTGGAATTAAGCTGCCCAAATAACACTGCCATGCACCTCACTACCCCACCTTGCTGCCCACCTCTCACTCCAGCCTCCTGAATACTGGCCTCACCTGATGCCCAGGAAGCTGGGAGGCTGCCCGGGGGCACAAGCTCTGCTTTCTCTCCGAAGACTATCCATGTGGGCCAGGGAGATGACGGTGGCTGAGACATACCAGGGCAGCCCAAGCACTGATGTGAGCAGCATCAGCATAGCCACACAGAAGAGATCCAGATGGAAGCCAGCTCCCTTCTGCAGGTAGTGGTGGGGGCAATGAGGATGAAGCTAGCCCAGGCTTGGTCCCTCTGTCCTCTGAGTTGGGAAAGGGGTAGCTTGGACCCCACCCTGGAGCTTCTGTTCCTTGGTCTAGGGCCTTACCCAACAAGCCTTACCCGCAGTCTGTATTCCACACGGTTGAGGATGACTGCTGTGATCTGCTGGTCCATAAAGATTAGGATAGACAGCAGCAGGGCAGGTAAGGCAGCTGCCACACTCAACCACCAGGGGTTGGCTCCGAAAGGTGACACCAGCCAGCCACGCCCAGGGAGTGTGGGCTGCAGGAGGAATATTCCATGGACAGGTTGGAGAGGGTCTCCTAAGAACACCTCACCTGTGCACCTTAGCCTTGGCATTCTCCCACAACCTGCCTCCCTGCCCCCAGCCATGAGACACATGCTAGGTGGGTGTGTGTGCACAGCTGGTTCAAAGCATCCCTGTCCCTTAAAAGAGGGAGGGGGCGCCGGGCGCGGTGGCTCACGCCTGTAATCCTAGCACTCTGGGAGGCCGAGGTGGGCGGATCGTTCTGAGCTCAGGAGTTCGAGACCAGCCTGAGCAAGAGCGAGACCCCATCTCTACCAAAAATAGAAAGAAATTAATTGGGACAGCTAAAAATATATATAGAAAAAATTAGCCGGGCATGGTGGCACATGCCTGTAGTCCCAGCTACTTGGGAGGCTGAGACAGTAGGATTGCTTGAGTCCAGGAGTTTGAGGTTGCTGTGAGCTACGCTGACGCCACGGCACTCGCTCCAGGCAATAGAGTGATACTCTTTATAAAAAAAAAAAAAAAAAAAAAAAAAAAAAAAGATTGAGGCTGCAAAGCAAAGAGGAGCCTTCTAAGGGAGGGCTGTTGCTGGAGGCCCACAGGGCCCCTTTTTTCGAGGGCGGCTCGGGTTGGGAGATGGGCTGCAGGCTAGCATGGTGCAGGGTGGCTGAGAGACAGCCACAGTCGTCTGCGGCAGCCAGGACCTGCCCACTGGCGAGATCTTCCTCCTGCCCGTCTGCTGGGCTGCAGCGCCTGGCAAGGATGC
>CAUYSK010055593.1:0-14619 GCA_963575035.1 Avahi laniger | reverse complement strand
CAATCAGCTCTCTCTGTCACACTAAATACTAAACTGCAGTCTAACCTGCATAATTAAAATTTACACGGGACCATCTCCTTGAGGTGTTCTACAAAATGGCCTCCTTCCAGCAGAGGCCCATGATTTCCAAACCTTAAGTCAGAACACATTAGTCATCATAAAATCAATTAGTGGGCATTTAAGAGCAACAGCATTAAACATCAACAAAGAAATAAAAAAAGAAACTAGAAAATGTCAGATACATTATGCATAAGAGTCAATACTGTTTAGTGAAACTCTTTAAGGTTTATTTATGTGTTTGTAGGTGCTAGTTCATAACATAATTTTTTACTGTGGGCCACAGTCAAAAACTTTTATAGGCCATAGCTTTAGATCAGAAAAGATTTCTTTCACATCAGAAAGGGACTGCTGACAAAAATCTCCCCTCTAATTCTCTCCCACCTTTTCCCTTAATTATCTCTGCTTGATCAACCTCATGGAGCCTGGATAGCTTAGTTGGTAGAGCCTCAGACTCTTAATCTGAGGGTCCAGGGTTCAAGTCCCTGCCTAGGCACTGAAAAAAGAAGCCCCATAAAGCACAGCTCCAAGTTCCCCAACCACAACAGGAGTGGTAGAGGCAGGGAGCCTATGTTAGGAAAGGAAACGCCTCAGCCTCTCAGCCTGGAGAAGGCTGGGCTCTCTCCAAAGTTTCCCATCACCCTGCTGTCTCAGGCTTTGTATGTAGGTGAAAGTGTGAAAGAGAAGGAAGGATGACAGCTCCCCTGGAAGGGGCAATCAAAGGACAACTCTTTGAAAATCTGCTACGGGAGGCTCCCTTTCAAAGTGCCAAGGGAGTTTGGAGGAAGTTGCTCGAGTGAGGTGAAATTTACAATAGGGCAGTTTGTTCTCATTTCAAAAAGGTTTCCTGAATGCCTGCCAAGTGTGGGGCTGCAGACACAAAGAAAAAAGATTCGTCCCCTAGCAGTTAGAGTAACTGACAATTACCATGCAGGGCTAGCTAAGGCTAGGTGTTCCCCACAGCAAGCGAGGGCTCCCTGGAGAAGTAACATCTGCATCCCAAAGAGGAGGCATGAGAGGGATGAATGAGGGAAAGACCTGGGAAGAGATCCTGGCAAGGGAAGCGCAGGTTAGGGAATGCAGTCTGAAGGCAAAAAGAGGCGACGCATTGTCGGGGTGGCTTCCCACAGCATTTAGAATAAACCCAAATGCCTCCCTCTCCCCACAGGCTTGGCACCGACTGCCCTCTCACCTCTCACCCCGCTCATCTTTCCCACTTGTTCCCTCTCCTCAGCCACACCGGGCTTCGGACAGCTCCTCACCTCCAGGTCCTGCCTCGGCCCTCCCGCTGTGTGGACGGCCTCCCCAGGCTCCTGCTCCCCCTCCGCACAGCCGCAGTGTCACCTCCTCTGATCTAATAGGCCAGAACCCTGTGACTTTACCAGTCTTCTTACCTACTGGGTTTGTCTTCTTCATTTACTTGTTTACTGTCTGTCTCTCACATACTCAGAGGTAAAATACATCGTAGCATGTGGCATGAGTTCAATAAATACCTTTGAATAAATCAGTTGGTGGAGAGGTAACAGGCCAGCTCATGAAGGAGATGCCAGGACGTCTGCATTTTACTCCGAAAACCATGAGGAAATCACTAGCGATTTTAAGGAGAGACTAACATGATCAGATTTACATTTCAGGAAGTTCGCTCCAGAAACAGACTCCCTAGAGGTGTGGAGGAGTCGGGAGGTTGTTCTATAACACAAATGAGAAATGACCGAACTAAGGCACAGGCTGTGGAAACAGACAGAAGAAATGGACTCGGGAGAAGCTCACATCTATGGCCCACTGGACTCGGAGGACAAAGGAGAAAGAAGCCCCGGGTTCCAGACCCGGCAGCTCATTCGCCAAGAATGTAAAGGGAGGAGGTTGGACAGACATTTGGACTTGTTGAGTGTGTGGTGCCTACTGGTCTGCAGCTCACGAGGAGAAAGAATCCAGGCCTCAGAAGGGAGATAAACATGCGAGGATGCAGGCAGGCTGGAGGTGGGAATGGAAGCTGCGGAGGCAGCCCACGCCTGGTGGTCCTTTCCCCCGATCTCACTGGCTGAGGGGGCATGTTTGGGGAGTTTCAGCCTCGGCCCCTGCAAAATGCTCAAATCGACCCACTCCAACCTCTCTTCCACCACCAGTACCACTTACTGACCACCTACATAGCTGGCACTGTGCTCTCTGAGCCTCAAGTTGGTCACATTCAGCCCTTACAGATGTAAAAACCGACACCCTCCCATCCACATACTAATCACAGCATGCAGTTTCTTTGGTCAAGCAAGGTGAGTAAGCTGTACAACAGCGTCCCTATGGTCAACAATAACATAGTATACACTTAAACATGTATCAACAGGACCGATCTCATGTTAGGTGCTCTAACCACAATGAAGTTTTTTAAAACTGTCAAGAGGTAAAGAGGAGGAGAAAGAACCAACTAGAAGATATTTATGGCACATTTAAGCAAAGGAGTGAAAGATGTGCCGAAACATGCCAGACTGGCGTATTCATTATTTCAAACATAAAACACTGGAGAAATTGTAGTTCCGGAAAGGGCTAACTGACCTGTCTCCTCCTGCAGGCAGCAAGCCATAAAGATTCCTCAGGGAGGAGGACCTGCCCCATACCAGGGAGAGAAAGTAACCCTTACCACCAGACACCGGGAAGGAAGAGGGGCTGCACTGGATCTGAATAGATATACTTAACAAAGTAACCCTTTTCTTCCACTAGTTTTACACCTCCTACATATCTCCTAGTGACTACCCTAGAAAATGTACTGCTTCAAGCCACATTTTCTTTGTCCTGTCATTGCCTCTCAAATTTATCATTCTTTGCCTAAAACTTGTAAAGGTATCTTGCCTTGGCCACTTCTTTGGACTTCACGCTCTTGTGAAGATCTCCATGCACATGCAAAACTAATAAAATTTGTATGCTTTTTCCTTGTTAATCTGCCTGGCGTCAATTTGGTTTCTAGATCCAGCCGATGAACACACATGAGAGCTTATGAGAGTTGGAAGTGATCTCTGGCTCCCCTCATGGGCACTGAGAACCTTTAGGTTGGTGGAAGAATATTTAGGACAACAAAACACCTGTTACCTGGGAATATATTATATATGCGTATTTTGGGCCATGGATGATGACAGACTTACTGTTCTTTATTTTCTCCATATTTAGGAAACATTAGTGTGGCCTTTTGCCATTTTTCCCATATGGGTTATTACACATATAGTTGAAGAATTAAAAAAAGTTATCATTTGAAGGAGTTTAAGCAGTGGTATTGATTTTCTTTCTGTAAAATTTTAATGTTATATTCGAAAGGGGGCTTTTTTTCCCTTTCAGTCTAAAATTTAGGTTCAGTGGCTGGCCTGTGTACCACAAAGTATAGAGGAATACAAAAAACACCATTCTGTAGTTTGTAGCTTAATCAAATTAAAATTGTTGTAAAAAACAAAACAAATTGAGGCCTCAGTGCTTACCACAACAAACACTCCATAGACAGTTGTTTGCTGGGATGATTAAACGAAAGTGACTGAGCAGAATTTGAAGCTAAATTAACCAAAGCTTTAAAAAGAAACTTCATGTCTGACTTTGGCCCAGCTCAGCAGTTGGAATTGGCTACCAGGAGGATCAGTTTTATGCCTAGGCAAACTTAACCTCCTGCAGTCAGAGACACTGAATATTCCTTACCTATCTTCCACTTGGCCCAGCTCTGGAACTGGACTGCTAAAGAACTCAGGGAAACTCAACGCCCAAAGAGCAGAGCTCAGGAGAAAGCTCCTCTAATTGGGCCATTATCAGTCTTTCACACCTGCAGGCTAACTACTTAATCCGGAATTAGCCAGCAACCAGCAGAGCCAGGTCAAAAATCAACAGGCCTAGTAAATAAAGAAGGCAGGGAGAGAAAGAAGGATTAGCACCCTGAGCACAAGGCTATCTGGGGACCAGGCTTGGCTGATTTGTGGGTTGGGAATGCTTACAACAAAGAAGGAACCAGAAACCAGGAAAACGGGAATTGAGGCCAATGTGCACCTCCTTACACAATTCTTAAGAGGGTTGGCCCTGCCTTTCTGAGCTCAAGGGGTCTCTTCAGGGAGAATGAGACATCCTATGAAATGCACATCATAAATTCTGGTGCATTATACAATTTGAGAGCTATTATTACATAATTAAGGAAAGTTCTTCAAGATGTAACAGTATTGAAGAGGCCCAAAATAGGAAAATATAACAACAATTTAATGAAAGAATTAGGATGACATAGTGGCAAAATGATGGCAAGTGGAATGGTTGAAAAAGTACTGGGTTAATGACAGAATGGGGTTCAAGTCCCAGCTCTGCCATTTACTTCTGTGTGACCCCATACATGTCTCCTAGCCCGTGAGTCTTAATTTCCTCCTGTCTCTATCAGTGCAAGTATGTGTGCACACACACTCCTTTTTTTCTTGTTTTCCCATCTCAATCCTAGGCAACTGAGAGAGTCTTTTGTGGAATGTGACTACAGTGAGAGGCTCACTCAATCTTAAGGGAGAGTTAGAATTTCTTTGCTGTTAGTATTCTGTGGGGCCAACAAAGGCTTAAGGGTCTTCTTTCCTTAGGAAGAGGCCTCCAGTTTGTTTCCATCTGCAACATTATCTGTGGCTCCTTTAAATTTCCAGAGCAATGTGTTGATCAATAGAACTACTTATACATTGAAAACCCAGGAGTTCAAGAAATTCCAACAGGTAGCAATGAATCATACGAATAATAACAGTACTACTAATAAGAAAATATGCAAAAATCATGAAGATTCACTCTCCATTTAATTAACTACTTAGTAAGGAGAATAAAATGCAAACAATATATATTTTCAAAAGCATAAAGGTTTTTAAAGGTGATTTATTATGTGTGAAGACCAAATCTTTCTCTATGAAATCCTCTAAAATCACACTGGCAGGTAACTAAAAAAACAGGATAGTTACCATATACAAATATTTCCTTAACATATGTATTCAATGACATTTCTAATGTGTTCTGATTTACTGAAGCTCCTACAAGAAGGGAAAGGTGTTCTTGTGAACTTTTTATCACTTTGAGAGTGAATCAAGTTCGGTTTTTATGCAGTCCTCTGTTTTACACATTGAGAAACAGCTGAAGTCTTTCTCAGAGACCCCCAAGGGAACAAAGTTGACCAGTTCCCTGGACACTGTAGACCAGGAGTAAAACCCTATTTGTCTTGAATGTCACAACAGAACCAGGGAAAGCCACTGTCACAAAAGAGCCCTAAGGCTTTGGCAAAGAAGGGAGAGTAAAAAAGGTTAAAAAAAAAAAAAGTGAAGTATACAAAAATAATAAACGAGGTTGACAAGAAAGAAAGAAAAATGAGCAGGGAAGAGGTGGCTGTGGTAGGAAGTGAAATTGTCACCAACAATTGCTAGGGGGTGGGGAAGAGGATTGAATAAAACATGGGATACACTTTGGGGCAGACACATAATTAGATAACCCTTCAACCTCACAGCCACATCTCTCACCCAGAACTTGCTGCTTCTGCCTGCTATTTCCATCAGACTATCCTCCATCTAATATTAAAATAGATACTATTTTAGTAGTATCTATTTACTAAAATAGATACTATTAAAATAGATTACTAATAAAAGTAGAGAATCAAGATTCTATGATACCCCGAATCAATGAAACATGTTTATAAAACATCTGATATAAAAGTATGCTCTCTAAATACAGGTATTCGAAAAAGCACTTGCCTATGGTACAACTTTGGCTGCGTCATTTTTAACTACTCTGTAGTTCCATCTATTCCAACTCTTCTGTATCTCTGTATTCCAGGACTAGAAGGAAATCCAAGAAATTAGCTGTGGCCAGCGCTGTAGTCAACTGAGCTCTTTTTGGACAAGGCAGAATTACAAGGAAAGCGGCTTACATCTCTGCACACTTGACCCTCTTCTAAACCTGCTCACTTCTAGCTCATGAAATGGCTGCAGAAAACTCCTCTGGTACCTCTCAGCTCTGGTTTCAGTATCAGGAGAATAATTATCTTACTCTCAAGGAACAATGAAAAGGTGAATTTTTTAAAAAAGCTGACACTGATTACCAGATGTGAATTGTTAGATTCACCCCATCTACACCCTTCAAGGAAGTATCACCTCTGAACCTGGATCTTTCATGCCTCTGGTAACCACCTAAACTTACTTCCTCAGACCCTAAGGGTGTGCACAAGCTGCTGTGAAAACAAAGACAGTACTCGGGTGGACTGTAGGTGAACTGTGTTAGCCAAGTTTCCCCTAAAAATTGAGAGGGACTTTGGGGGAAAAACAATTTCATTTTCTGATTAAACATGATCTTTTAATTGCTTTCCTTATCATTACCGTTCTTAAAGCACAGTAATTTACTAAAACATTTAAAGTCCATGTGTCTGAAAATAATCATTATTTTTGGTGCAATTGTTTTGCTTTTTTTGTTTTTTTTTTTTTTTGAGACAGAGTCTCACTCTGTTGCTAGAGTGCCATGGCATCAGTCTAGCTCACAGCAAGCTCAAACTCCTGGGCTGAAGCAATCCTTCTGCCTGAGCCTCCTGAGTAGCTGGGACTACAGGCAAGAACCACCATACCCAGCTAATTTTTTCTACATATTTTTTAGTTGTCCAGCTAATTTTCTTTCTATTTTTAGTAGAGACAGGGGTCTCCCTCTTGCTGTGGCTGGTCTCAAACTCCTGAGCTCCAATGATCCACTCGCCTTGGCCTCCCAGAGTGCTAGGATTACAGGTGTGAGCCACCATGCCCGGCTAATTTTTTCTACATATTTTTTAGTTGTCCAGCTAATTTGCTTTCTATTTTTAGTAGAGATGGGGGAGGGAGTCTCCCTCTTGCTCTGGCTGGTCTCGAACTCCAGAGCTCAAATGATCCACCCGCCTTGACCTCCCAGAGTGCTAGGATTACAGGTTCGAGCCACTGCACCTGGCCTGGTGCAATTGTTTTTAATGGTTTAATCATTGCCTCCTCCCTGGGGTTTTATCTAGAGTGTGGGGGCTGAAAGTGAGATTCACCTTATCTGCAAATAACTACCAAGAAAAGAGGGTTGAAAGGTGCCCAAATCTGTCCCAACAGAACTAAAGTGCCTGAGAACACTCCTGCCGTTCATGAATAAAATATGGAGTAGAAGCCAGAGGAGAAGTGCAATTTAAGTCTCACCTTGGCTGCACTATTGTTTTCAAACTTAGCACGATGTGGCAAAACTTACAAGGCACTTGGTTTGAAAATGAGATCCGAGGGTCCTTTATAAGTCTTCTAGACTGAGAGAAATGAAAGTCACATTGTGCACCCACCTTAATCCCACCCCAGCATCCCACCTTGTCGGGTAGATTTCTGAACCTCATGGAAAAAGCCCCAGGTATCCAGGATTGTAGGCACTAAAACAAGTCCATTAGGAAGGGGAAAGGGAAGTTCATTAGAGAAATGCTTTGCTCATGGTTCAAAGTGCACCATATCCATCATCTCTCAGAATAAACAAGTCTTTTTTTTTTCACATTCCATTTCTTAAGTTTGAGAGTTGGTAAATGTAAATTTTACCAAAAATAAAACAGGATTATAATTCAACACGTGAAAAAGCCTTCTGAAGGGCACAGGAAGGGAAGTCACAAAACTCCCAACCTCCTCCTCCCATTGACTCCCTGGGAACGTATCGGTTGGCCTGACAGTCTTCAGGGACAGTGCTTGCTGAAACTGCTGACTGAGGAGCCTATCTGCTACTGCAGAAAGCAAATGTTCAGATAAAGATTCTGCATCAAGGCCTAAAACCCCAAAATCAAAGCCAGGGAAACCTGGAAAGAACAGAGCGCAAAAGATAAAGGAGCACGTCTGAGCCCAGACCCCCTATCACAGCAGGCCCAGGCAGAGAGAGAGCAGGCCTAAGTAAGTTTGCCAGAGTAAACATTAATGCACTGCTCTTCTCACCACATAAATACACACACTCAATCCTTTTATAGCAAGATTCCAGGCTGATCCCAAGAATTCATGGCAGGAGGATTTTATTACTGAAGTCATGGAGAGCACCAGTTACAGGCAGGTTTGCCTTTAGGTTAGCAGCAGAAGGGAGCCTCCAAGTCTGGCCTCTGGGGAAGCCCTTTGTTCAGGGAATCCCACTCTTTAGGCAGGGCTTTAATTTCATTTCAAGTGCCCAAATCAAATTTTAAAACTTCCCCCTTAAAGAACTACAAATAAACAAACAGTTCCTCTGTTTTTCTTGGACCCTCTCTGGACCCCAAGGCAATATCGAATTACAGGGCTTTCTCCCTGGATATGGTCCCTTTTTTCTTTTTTTAAAAAGAGTATCCCAAACGCACTCCATTGTGTGCCTACATTCCGAATACCTTGCAAATACATCCCCATTCTGCATCTCTCCCCAGTCGCCAAAGAATCTGGGAGGAGCTAACAAACGCAATTTGAATAATAATGAAGCGACCGAACAATTTAATTACGGAGGATAGCCCTTGAGACTCCAGTATAGGGCTGAAAGCCTTTATCTACAAAAACGTGGCCGGGTGCTCAACTGTGGGACCAATTACCCGGAGTGCAGAAGAGACAAGTGCACAGGTGCACACATCAGTTTAAGCAAATGGAGAATTAGCACAAATCCTCCCAGGAGAGAAGACACTATGAAAAAAGGGTGACTTGGAGAGCTGCTTTCTCATCTACCAGGTGCAAGGCATAGTTAACTTTATTCTTTTTCTGATTCACTCAAAGTAGTGCCTGCCGGATGTAGAATAATGTAAACTGTCCTCCTGAGAAAGGCTCTGTATAGGGAATTTAAAATAAGTTCAGTGAATTCTCAATAAAATTTCTTAAAAATCAACAACAGTCACAAAGGTACTTTTTTCCCCCTCACACAATTTCTTCAGTGAGAAACATCAAAGAAGTTTACCCCTCTAGGATGCATACAGCTTCACCAGGAATAATGCTATGTTTAACAGCCGCATTCTATTGACCTTTTCAAGTGACCTTACAATAAAGGATCTTTTGCTTGCGCTTTTGAAGAACACAAAAAAGATTAATCTTTCTGGAATCCTGAAAGCCTCTCAACTTACTTAGGCTTTAAGAATAAAATGCAGGAAACTCCCCCAACCCCAGGCTGAATGATTGCTAAAATCCGCTACTTGAACACGAAGTAGAGTTGGCTTTAGTGGCAACGAATTCCCCCGCCCCGCGCTCACTCCCGGGCAGGCACTGCCAGTCCAGGTGGTGACACTGAGCGCAGATAAGGTGTCCTAACAACAGTATTTGCCTGGATCCCGAGAAACCTGCGGCCACTAGGCGACTCCCGTATCACTTAGGCGTGCATCCCCTCACTGCAGACCTGGGCAAGCCCAGGACCCCTCCCGCGGCAACGCGGGGCAAGACTGACACCCGCAGCTGCCGACTCCCCTACCAGTCACGCTGCTGCAGGCTGCCTTTTTTTAGCCACGACATCTGACCCTGGCTTCAACAGCAGCGTTCAAGGAGAGGTCCTAAAGTGCGCCCGCGGTCCCCTCCCCTCTTCAACCCCCAGATCCCGCAAAGAGCTCGGAATCAAGGATGGGGGAGGCACTGGCTCTGAAAGGGGCCAGGAGAGCGCGTTCCTTCTTCCCAGACGCTCCGTTCTTCCCCCTTCCCCACCTATCCTGGTCGCCCCTCCGCCACCAGAAGCGGGCTCCCCAATTTTGCAGCTCGAGGTCCCTCCTCTGGCGCCCGTCCCCACCCCATCCCTCAACTCCGCTCCCCTGGATCCCCTCCAAGTCGGCGGCCCGCGCGCCCGGCCGGGCCGGGGGGCGGGAAGATACCAAGGGAAGGCAAAGGACGCGAGCTGAGGCCATGCGGGGCGGGACGCTCACCTCCCTCCTCCGTCCCGCTGTCCGGATCGGCGTCCGAGGAGTCGGGGCCGTCCCCGTAGTCCGCTAGCCCCACCAGCTCATCCTCCTCCTCCTCCTCCTCGTCGTCCTCGTCCTGAGGCTGCGGCTTCCCCAGCACCTGGCTCATCGCGCCCACCAGCCGGCCGTCCCGGGGGCGATGGGAGTCCCGGGTGAGGGCCAAGCCTCCTCGCCGGCCGCCTGCAACCTATTTCTGAATTGGGGTTTTGTCCAAAGCTTCGCGGGAGCCGGCGAAGCGGGGGGCCGCGCGTTCCCCGCGGCGGGCGGCGCCCAGGTCCGGGTCCCGCGGTTCCCAGCGCGCCCGAAGCCCCCTCCTCCGCCCCGCCTGCTGGCGGAGGAGTCAGCCGGAGCGCGGCAGTTCCTCCCGGAGGAGGGAAAAAGAGAGACTGCGTGACCCAAGTCACCTGACACACACTGTCACACACTCACACACACACCCCGCACGGGCGCGCGCGCGCTCGCACGGCCGCAGGCACCGCTCGGCAGGCGCTGGGCCGAGGCCACACACACACTCACACACTCACGAAGTGAGCAGGGCGGCTCGGGGCCCCTCCACCCACCCAGACACTCACACACAGACACACGCCCCGTACACAGGGCCCCCGGGACGCTGCGCCGTCACCCACCGCGGCTGCGCGCCAGGGGCCCCCACGCGCTGCTCTTGCACGTGGTCCCCGCACAGGCCAGGGAGGGGGTGCTGCACACTCTGAGAACCGACCCCCCCACCCCGCCATCCCACTCCACCACATACACCCCGGCGGTGCCCCTACCTTGGGCGGCCGTCTCCCGCTTTCAATCCTGGGCTAGCGTTCCCGTCCCAAATGGGCTGCCTCCCAGCACGGTGGCGCCCAGGTCCCCACCCGAGCAGCGTGCAGAGGACACCCAGTGGATGCTCAAGCACCCGGGAGTAGAACTCAGACAAATGCACAGCGGAGGCGCAGTCTCCATAGCAATTGTCTTTTAGTGTGCCTTTACGGTTCAAAGTGCTTCCCACCGAGAAAATTCAAAAGGCAGGCCTACCCAGATGTAAATGGGGCTGAAGAAGGCACGTGATTCGTGGCTGTCTCAGCTACATAATTCCTCTGCAGCCTTTTGGAAAAGGTCGCAAGTGTATAACACTCTCAAGAGCTATTCATGGCTACCTCCCCAAGGCTCATTATTGCATAGACTGTAATCCCACATAAATAAAATGTTTCAAGGCTTTTTGTGAGGTGGGAGCATGAGGGGGGACAATTCTCAAATAGGAATAGCAGCAATGTGGGGGTGAGACTAAAACCTGCAAGCTTCTCACCACAGGACACGCTGTACCCACCCTTTCTGGGTACTGCAAAAAGTCACGTGAATGAACTTCCTTCTGTGGAGCACAATAAGAAAAAAACCGGCTGGCCGGCATGGTGATCCAGATCCTACAGGTGCCAACAGTTCAGCAGGTGGTGTGGCAGAGGAGAGGAGGGGGGAGGAAACTCAGGCTGGAGACTCTTGGGGCCCAAGGGTACTGCCTCTGTAGGAAACATTTATCAGGCACCTACTATATGCCAAGGGCTGGGCTAAGTAGGGTGTCCAAGGATGCTCAGGGCAGTGTTCCTGCCCTAGAGGAGTTCTCAGGCTACCAAATCATGACTCACGTCCTGATTTTTTGTTGTTGTTGTTGAAGGTGGATGCAGACACTTTCTAGGTGGCTAGTTCTATTTGGAAAGGTCCTCAGATTTTCCAGGTGAAGGCAGTACAATTTGCTATGACTGGATCAGTCAAGGTCCTTCCCAGGATGGAGCAGATGCCACATGCAAAGATTTTAACTGAAAAGCCTTGAAGTGAACAGATAAGGTACAGTGGTGTGGACAGAATTTAGGGACTCAGCACAAGGACTACCAATACTGGGAAGATGTTACCACCCCTAAATTTGCAGGAGTAAAGGAAGGAACCTAGAGTCCTGGAGAGGGGCCACAAAACAGGAGGTATAACAGATAAGGACTAACATCAAGGAGAGAGCAGTGGGAAGAAATACCCTGACCTCTCTCTCCTCCCACCCTCCCTCTGCCCTCCTGTGTCTCCCATTTGCCAAACCCAATTGGAATCCAGAGGACAAAGGATCCTGGAACCTAGTCTGGGACAGAGACTGGGTAGAGAAGGCAGAGAATGTATCCCAGGGTGGGGAGAGATACAAACATAACCATCACAAGCAGGCTCTACTTACTCTTATCAGAGGCAAGTTACTTAAACCTTTCTGAACCTGATTCCGCATCAATAGGACATTACCCCCTGTAAGAGTTATAAGGAAGAGTAAATGAGGAAAAAAAAAATTCTCAGGTACTTACAAAGTTCGTTTTCTAGGAGTAATTTTCCTAGCCCATTTTCATCCCTTCTATAAAAGGAAGTCCCAGGGAGGAGGGCTCTCCCAGAGAGTGTTTGAAGACTTTCAGGTAGCCCACAGCTAGCCCACCAGTCTGGGGAGGCCTTTGAGCTGACCTGATTCAAACTGCAAAGAACTGCTCATGAGACCCTAGAAGCATGTCTAAAGGCAGTCCAGACTCAAACCATTAGGGCATTGCTGGGCTGGTTGCTGAGTGTGTGTGCCCCATGGACCCAAGGGATTAGGAAAGGACAATCCATAACCCAACAGCTCCATGGTGCCTGTGACCCAGAAAGAATGGAAATGTCTAATGATCCTTTGATGTTCCCAAGAAGAGAGATCTTAGAGGGGAAACACCAGCAATAGATAGAAACACACTCTAAGATGCTTGAGATTTGTACCATTCTTGAGAACTAAAAGGAACAAATACCACAAAAAAAATCAGTAAAAGTCACATCCTCTGTTATTCTCTACCCCAAGCTAAACGAAAGAGTCACATGCAGATTTAAGATATTCTTGTTCACTGTCATTTCACAAATGTGTAGTATCATAAAGTTTGAACCAACAGAACAGGAAAAAAATTTAATGCCTTCCTCCTTCTGCTGTTATCATTTCAAAATTGTCAGCTTTCAAACAAGGGGTATGTTGAAGAATATCCTAGAAATAGAAGTCCTCGAATTTAAAAAATTAGCTAGCCGTGGCAGCTCATGCCTGTGGTCCCAGCTACTAGGAAGGCTGAGGTGGGAGGATCTCTTGAGCCCAGGAGTTCCAGGCTGCAGTGAGCTATCATAGCTCCACTGCATTCCAGCCTGTGTGACAGAGAGAGACCCCATCTCTAAAATGAAATGAAATGAAATGAAATATGTGTATGGATTCTTTCACAATTTAAATAAAAATTAAAAAACACTGCAAGAACCCTGGAAGCCTTTAATAAACTCAGTGTGGGATCTGCTCAGTGAATTGGCTGCTGCCTTGGCCACTCTCTGGACTGGAGCTCAGCCTGTGTCTGTGGATATCTCCCTGGGAGAGTGTTCTAAAGAATGTGAGGATTTGTCTCTGGGCTACCCATGGTTTTTGCTGTTGTATGTAACCATGGCAGGTTGCCTTATACTTGACAGGTGCTTAATAAATGCTGGAAGGAAGGAAGGAAGGACAGATGAAGGGAGGAAAGAAGGGTGGAAGATAGCTCTCGGCATACACCTAGCATATTTTTGAGAGAAACTTCAGGGAGAGATAGAAGCCAAGTTTTCTACTTGCTCTAAACCTTGGGAAATGCCACAGTGAGGTAAATATGAACTGTGACCTACAGCGAGCAACCAGGAATGGGCTGACATGCAGAAGATGGTAACTCAGGCCATCTTCTGTTCAAGACTGCTGAGATTTAAAGAGATTGCAGTACCATGACTACTAAATGCTTATTTTATTTTTACTAACTCTTCCTTCTAAAAAAAACTCTTAACTTTTGGAGACATTTTGTAGCATCGTGAAAAATGAGCTTTGTCTATTGCCCATTAAAATTTAACCAACTAACACTGAGATTTTCTATGAATGAAGCACTCTTCCAAAATAATATGAATTTCAAAATATTTCCATTGAGTAAGTAATATTAGTCCTTTTACTTTATAGTTAAGAAACCTGAAGTTAAACCGTTCATCCAAGGTACCACACGGAGTGGATGACGGAACTACTTTGGAACTCAGATAGCCTAACGTTAAACCTTAGTCCTATTTAATGGGCTAAGGCTAAAGTCCATAATACAGCCATTCAACTGAAAAGGGTGGAAGGGAAGTGAGGAGCTAGCTCCAAATCCCTAGATAAGAAGCAAAACTCAAAAATTGGTCTGTTATCTCAGGCCATTTAATTTACTGGATTCACTGAGAAGAGAGAAAACTAAAGAAAAGCTTCCTAATGAACAAAAGATGGAAAACTTCCTGTCATAATAAAAGTGTTGTCTCTTCAATAAATGTTGCTGGGAAAACTGGAGATTCATACCTGGAAGAATGAAACTAGACCCCTATCTCTCACCATACACAAAAATCACATCAAAATGAGTTAAAGACTTAAATCTAAGACTTGAAAATGAAACCATTAAAAAAAAACATTGGAGAAACTCTCCAAGACATCAGTCTGGGCAATGATTTCTTTCTTTTTTCTTTTTTTCCCCCTATTTTTTTTAATTGCCCAGTTAATTCCTTTCTATTTTTTTTTTTTAGCAGAGATGGGGTCTCACTCTCACTGAGGTTGGTCTCAAACTCTTGACCTCAAGCAATCCTCCCACCTCGGCCTCCCTGATTGCTAGGATTATAGGCGTGAGCCACTCTTTTTTTTTTTTTTTTTTTTT
>CAUYSK010055591.1:0-14534 GCA_963575035.1 Avahi laniger | reverse complement strand
TGCCTCAGTGAGGGCTAGGGAACAATTTTTGTTATTGTGTTAACTTTAATCTGTTAATTCACTTGAGAAACTAACCAGTTTTTACATTCTGTCTAGAATGATGTACATGTAGGAGAGTAAGCGTAATGTTCCCAAAGTGCATTGTCTTCTCTAATCTAAATATATTTATAAGGACAAAAAAAAAAAAAAAAAGCCGGGCGCGGTGGCTCAAACCTGTAATCCTAGCACTCTGGGAGGCCGAGGTGGGTGGATCGTTCTGAGCTCAGGAGTTCGAGACCAGCCTGGGCAAGAGCGAGACCCCATCTCTACCAAAAAATAGAAAGAAATTAATTGGACAGCTAAAAATATATCTAGAAAAAAATTAGCCGGGCATGGTGGCTCGTGCCTGTAGTCCCAGCTACTTGGGAGGCTGAGACAGTAGGATTGCCTGAGCCCAGGAGTTTGAGGTTGCTGTGAGCTAGGCTGACGCCATGGCACTCGCCCCAGGCAAGAGAGTGAGACTCTGTACTGTGAGCATGGGCAGACACCTTTTTATCAAGTTTCAGCCAGGTAGGAAATCCTTTATTATCCACATACTGGAGGCCAAAGTACCATACTTCCCGGAGGCCAATAGTCTTAACCACCTGATCAAAAAGTTGTTTTCCAGTTGTATTTGGCTGGATTGCAAACTCCAGCTCTGCATCCATGATGGTAACACGGACATTGATTGGTTTCGGCATCTTCGGTTCCTGATGGTTTCCTCAGCCCCCCGGAAACACGACTCTCCGCAGCAGCCGCCGAGACGGTTCTCCTCACCCGCGGCGCCTGCGGTACCCGGTGCGCTCCTGGCGATCTGAGCGTAACCCTGATCTACAGGGTTACATTACATTATAAACAGTAATGCCATAGTAGCTGGGCATTTCAACTCCCCACCAGCTGAGCTGGACAGATCCTCCAAGCAGAAAATAAGCAAAAAATCAATGGACTTAAACAGTTCTAGAACAAATGGGTCTAGCAGACATCCACAGAACATTCTACCCAAATAAAGCTGAATGTACATTTTTCTCATCAGCTCATGGAACTTTCTCTAAAACTGATCACATCATAGGCCACAAATCAGATCTCAACAAATTTAAAAAAATAGAAATTATACCATGTATCTTCTCAGACTACCGTGGTATAAAATTAGAGATCAATTCCAACAGAAACACTCACCACTTTACAAACTCATGAAAATTAAACAGTTTATTGCTGAATGGCTATTGGGTCAAGGAGGAGATTCAGGTGGAAATCAAAGGATTCTTCAAACTAAATGATAACAGGAACACAAGTTATCAAAACCTGTAAGATACAGCAAAGCATTCCTGAAAGGAAAACTAATAACATTAAATGCTCACATCCAAAAGACAGAAAGTTCACAAATCAACAAACTAATAAACTGTCTCCAGAAATTGGAAAAGGAAGAGCAAATCAATCCTAGACATAGCAGAAGAAAAGAAATAATTATGATCAGAGCAGAACTAAATGAAATAGAGAACAAAAAACTATACAGAAAGTGAATAAACCCAAAAGTTGGTTTTTCAAAAAGATAACATAATTGACAGCCTTCTTGGTAAATTGACAAGAACTAGAAAGAAAAGGACTCTAATAAGCTCAATTAGAAATGAAAAAGGAGAGGTCACTGTGGACATCACAGTAATACAAAACATTATCTTTGAATACTATAGAAATCTATATGCTCTAAAACTACAAAAATGTGGAGGTAATGGACAAATTATTAGAAACACACAACCTCCCTAGGCTCAATCAGGAAGAAATGGAATTCCTGAACAGATTAATATCAAGCACAGAAATTGAAGCAGCAATAAAAAAATCACCCAACAAAAAAAGTCTTGGACCAGATGGGCTCACACCTGAATTTTACCAAACTTACAAAGAAGAACTCATACCTATACTGAAGAAATTATTCCACAACATTGAGAAGGATGGTATACTCCCCAACTCATTCTATGAAGCCAATATCACCTTGATACCAAATCCAGGAAAGGACACAAGAAAAAAGGAAAACTACAGACCAATATCCTTCATGAATATAGATGCAAAAATTCTCAACAAAATCTTAACAAACCGAATCCAACAGCATATCAAAAATATAATTCATTATGACCACGTGGACTTTATCTCAGAGATACAAGGATGGTTCAACATTTTCAAATCTATAAGTGCAATTTGCCACAAATAAAAGCAAGAACAAAGAACACATGATTCTGTCAATAGACACAGAAAAAACATTTGACAAAATCCAGCACACTTTCATGATAAAAACTCTTAACAAAATAGGCATAGATGGGACATATCTTAAAATTATTAAAGCAATATACAATAAACCCACAACCAATATCATACTGAACAGGGAAAAATTGAAAGCATTCTTGTTTAGAACTGGAACCAGACAAAGTTGCCCACTATCTGCACTTCTATTCAACATAGTGTTGGAAGTCCTAGCCAGGGCAATCAGACAAGAGAGGGGATTAATTCCAAATGGGGGCAGAAGAGGTCATACTCTCATTTTTTGTTGACAATAAGATATTATATCTAAAAAATCCCAAGGATTCAACCAAGAGATTCCTGGAATTGATAAATGAATTCAGTAAAGTCTCAGAGTATAACATCAATGCATACAAATCAGTGACATTCATATACGCCAGTAACAGTCAAGCCAAATACCAAATAAAAGATGCAACACCTTTCACAAGAGCATCAAAGAAAATTAAATATTTAGGAATATATTTAATGAAGGAGGTGAGAGACCTATATAGGGAGAACTATGAAACATTGAGAAAAGAAATTGCAGAAGATATAAATAGATGGAAAACCCTACCATGCTCATGGATTGGCAGAATCAATATTGTTAAACTCTCCGTAAAAGTGTAAAGTGTTTTACAGAATTAATGCAATCCCTATCAAAATGCCATTAGCATTCTTTACAGATCTAAAAAAAATAATTCTATGCTTCGTATGAAACCAGAGAAGAACTCGTATAGTCAAAGCAATCTTAAACAAAAAGAACACATTGGGAGGCATCAATCTACCAGACTTCAACCTTTACTACAAGGCTATAGTAACCAAAACAGCATGATACTGGCACAAGAACAGAGATATAGACCTTTGGAACAGGACTGAGAAGTCAGATATAAAACCATCCTCATATTGTCATCCAATCTTTGACAAAGCAGACAAAAATATACACTGGGGAAAAGAATCTCTGTTTGATAAATGGTGTTGGGAAAACTGGATAACCACATGCAGAATATTGAAACTGGATTCCCACCTCTCACTTCACACAAAAATTAACTCACGATGGATAACAGACTTAAACCTAAGGTGTAAAACCTTAAAAATTCTAGAATAAAATTCTGGGAAAACTCTTACAGACATTGGCTTAGGCAAAGAATTTATGAAGAAGACCCCAAAAGCAATCAGAGCAGCAACAAAAATAAATAAATGGGACCTGATCAAATTAAAATGCTTCTGCACAGCCAAAGAAACTATCACTAGAGTGAATAGGCAACCTACAGAATGGAAGAAAATATTTGCATGCTATACATCTGATGAAGAGGGCTGATAGCAAGAATCTATTCATATAGAACTTAAGAAAATTAACACGAAAAAAATCAAATAACCCCATCAAAAAGTGGGCAAAGGATTTTTCAAAAGAAGACAGAATAATGGCCAGCAAACATATAAAAAGTGTTCAACGTGTCTAATCATTAGGGAAATGTAAATCAAAACCACAATGAGATCACCTAACTCCAGTCAGAATGGCCTTTCTCAAAAAGTCCCAAAACAACAAATGCTAGCTTGGATGTGGAGAGACAGGAACACTCTTACACTGCTGGTGGGACTACAAGTTAGTACAACCCCTGTGGAAAGTAATTTGGAGATACCTTAAAGAACTAAAAATAGAAATACCATTTGATCCAGCAATCCCACTACTAGGCATCTACACAAAGTAAAAAAGACATTCTATAATAAAGACACGTACACTTGAATGTTTATGGCAGTACAATTCACAATTGCAAAGATGTGGAAACAACCCAAGTGTCCATCAATACATGAGCGGATTAATAAAATGTGGTTTATATATATCATGGAATACTACTCAGCTACAAAAAGCAATGGTGAACTACCGCCTCTTATATTATCCTGGATGGAGCTTGAGCTCATCCTTCGAAGTACAGCATCACAAGAACGGAAAAACATGCGCTACATGTACTTGCCGTCAAATTGATACTAACTGATCAATACTAAGGTGCTCACATGGAAGTGATATTCACTGGGTGCCAGTCAGGTGGGAGGGGTGTGGTGGGGGTGGGTAAACTCACGGCTAATGGATGCGGAGCACACTGTATGGGCAAGGGTACGCTTGTAGCCCTGGCGTGGGTGAGGCAAAGGCATTATATGTAACCAAAATGTATGTTTGTACCCTCATAATATTCTGAAATAAAAAAAAGAAAAAGAAGAAAAACTGCTTTTAAATTCAATCTATTTTTACATGGTTATCCTCGAATTGCTAATTAATTCTATCATTCATTCTCCCACTCAATAAATATTTAGTGAGTGCTTATTATATTTTGGGCTCTACACTGGGTGTACACAAAAGTAAACAGGGCATGCAAAGGAGTTACTGTGTTTTGAATACAAAAATAGATGCAGAAAGGACAGAAGCTGGAGTGAAAGATTCTTCTGGTCCGCTGGGAAAAGTTCCCAGCTCAGCAGTCTGACAGTGGCAGCACAAGTTAGAGAGACAACCATCCAGAACATCTTCGTGATTGCATCCTGCAAGCTCTCAGCAAAGCAAGCGGCACTGTTTGCCTAGTGGAGCTTGATTTCCGGGCTGCCAGTCGGGCCTGGGCTAGCTCCAGCTCTTAGAACTGACAGCTGGCACCCTGCCTCCTCAGCTTCCAGGATGGACTGATGGACAAAGAGCAAGAGGTTGAAATTTGGATACCGAGGCTGGGCAGGTCATGTCCAGAATGCTGTGTCTTCTGTAAGCCTGTGTGGTCCGAAACAAGTGCTATGAGCAAAGGTTTTCAGGATCATGAAGCCACAAAAATGACTGAGTGTATTCCAATTGTGAACAACTAAAAACAATGCATCCAGGCCTAGTCCCAAGGGATGACATAAAAAGGGAATGCCACAGGCAAGTTGTTTTATGTTAAGTTTTGTGCCACACTAAAATCACATTGCATTAGAATTTTGAAAATAATAAGAACATTGATTTCATAATTCTTGTTTCAGGACTTAGAGATGAATATCTAATAGCCAGTCCTTTTTTTTAAATGAATTAACTAGGGAATAAACAACCTGAATCCAAGAAGAGTACATAGGTAATGTCTAACATGCAGTAACCATTATCTTTTTTTCCCTGTTCTTTATCTGTTTTCATGGAATTGGAAATATTGTTAAGAAAAAGCAAGGCAAGAATATTCTAGTTATGGGAAGAAAATTTCAGCTTTGGTGAGGGGAATTTTCTTCTTCTCTTCTTACCCACAGTGTAAACAGCAGTCACTAGTGTCTGTCTGTACAGTGGGTGACTGCCAAATGGATGAGAAAGAAAGAAAACACGTGAAGTGACTGAGTAGTCACTGGGGTAATTGTGAAACACTGTTTGGCTGTGGACATGGCTTTATCATATCTTTATCACATACATAATTTTGTTCATCCTTGAATAAGTTATATAATATTTGTGAGATAGTTTTCTTACCTGTAAAACGAGGATAACCAAACAACACCAAGATTACATAAAATAATGTTCATTAACATTTAATTAGGGCAGTGACTGGCACATTGTAAACACTAAATAGATTCTAGCTATGACAGTACGTCAAAATTTACACATAACAATTGAAATGTTTTTTATTTTTATTTAATTTTTATTTTTATTATTTTTTGGGACAGAGTCTCACTCTGTCACCTGGGCTAGAGTACCATGGTGTCAGCCTAGCTCACTGCAACCTCAGATTCCTGGTCTCAAGGGAACCTCCTGCCTCAGCCTCCTGAGTAGCTGGGACTACAGGAGTGCACCACCACCTGGCTAATTTTTTCTATGTTTAGTAGAGATGGGGGTCTTGCTCTTGCTCAGGCTGGTCTCGAACTCCTGAGCTCAAGTGATCCTCCTGCCTCGGCCTCCTAGAGTGCTAGGATTATAGGCACGAGCCACCATGCCTGGCCTGGTGTGTTTTTTAAACAGAAGTAATTCTGTTTTCTATAATTATAATTTTCTGTAATTCCATTTTGTCCTTGAGTCTTTCACTCTGTCTTGACCAGACAATTTATTCTTTCTTTCTTCTTATTCTAGCATTTTTATTCCAATCAGTGACTTTTCAGCTAAATTCAAATATTACAATCACTGTCCAATTTCTGTCTTAGCTGCTTTTATGTACATTCTTAGTCTTTTGTGTTTTTTTTTTGGTGTCCCCTTTTGGCCTTTTGCTATCACTCACAAATGATCTATTGTCACAGGACAACTTATGTATTATTCTTGCAACAGGAAAGTAATACATAATCTTGTTGGCCTCTACTTGAGGTTTCTTGTCCTACTTGGACTTGGACATCGGTCTGTCATGTGGTGCCTGCAGTGATGTTTCTTGGTGTGCCTGTTCCCTGAACATCCTGAGCTGGCATCCACTGAGGTGCAGCTGGTCCAATTGGCCTTTAGGCAGGCGGCATGTTGGCAACTGGCCTTTGCATCCAATTGCAAAAGCTCTGAACTTTACAGCTAGCCTCTCTTGACCTCAGGCATCTTTCGGTTCATCCCCAGCCCATAGTACTTCTGCCCCCGCCCTATGTTGGTGGGAGGGCACTCTGAGAACTCTTGCTCGTTCTTTCTATATCACTCTAGAGTGGAACCCTACATAGTTGTCCTGACACTCACCTGCCCTCAGCTATTGCTACTGCAACTTGTCTCACATTGAATGAAGCATCGTGCTGAATGTGCGACTTCTAAGAGGCTTGCTGTCTCCCTAGGTTAGGAGAGGAGGACACCAGCCCTGCCATTTACCAATTCAGGCCTGAACTATCTGGGTGTCTCCCTCTCTCCACAGGTTTTTATTTTTCCTTCTGAGCTGTGAGTCAGGGCACTTTCTCTCTTGCCTTCTGCTCAATCTTTCTCCCTTGACCCCATGAAAGGCTTATTGTGTCCTGTGTGGCAGGAACTTTTTTACATTATACCAACGTCCTTCCTATCCTGTATTTCATTGTAAAAATCCTATGCTACATTTGTCCATACTTAGATCTTGAAATACAAAGCTTGAGTTTCTCAGAAAAATCTTTTTTTCTCTTGACTTGCCTGACTGTTGCAAATCAAAAGAAGAATAGAAGGAAAAAGATGTGAAGAGGGCAAGTGTTTTAGAAGCTAGTTTGCACAGAAAGTAATTAGGTACATACAAAATAGTTGGAAGGTCAGGACCAAGTTTGTAGCTGAGCTTCCAGGAATAAATCAGAACAATACCAAGTACTATCCATCCAGTAGCTGATATCTCCATCACCACGGGGAAACTGTATATAAATGTGTGTTCCAGGACGTATCACCTCAGACACAGTCCACACCATGAAACACATGTATATTTTGGTCCTGCTTCTTGGAACTCACAAATAAGGAGCAGACACTGAGTTCTTTGTTGCTACTGCAATAGAAAAATGAAAACCTTCCATGGCCGTGCTTGCCACATAAAGAAACAGCACAAGCCCAGACTCTGCCTCCTTTTCCCTCCCAAATCTTATGCAGGTGCATCTATTTGGTGGAGACGTCCAGGTCATGAATGGAGCCCAAGCTCTGCCAAAGTCTGGAAAGCCCTTAGCTTTCCCGGCTCTAGTAGTCAGTGGAGGACATTTCCGAGGTTTGGGCTGGAGGTTAATAGTTGCCACAGGGAGGAAAGTTAAAATGTCTCCATAAGCAGAGTGGTGACATAGAATTCTTGTTGGAGGTTGAGGATGTAGAAAAGAGTAATGTTTGTGAAAGCAGAGGTGATTTTCTCTCTTCTTAGATTTTTTTCCCCTAATAGATAGCACTTAACATAAATACTTATGAATGTAACTTATTCTTTGGACTACAGCAGGAGTGAATTTTATTCAAAGTGGAATAGTGGAGATGACCCAGACCCTGATGAATAATTGTTACATTTATTTACTTCAAACAGATGTTGATTAAGCAAGGTTTGACTCCATGAACATTTATGGAACATGTATTTAAGGCACTCTGGTTGGTAATGAGGGAATTTACATTTCTTCAATTATTCTTATCAAGCCATTTTGATTCTGCAGTCAGATTAAGAAATCTAGGGGAAAGAAACTATCTATCAAAATTACAAGAAAGAGGAGAAAAAAATAATACCCTAAGCAAATAACATGTTTATGAGTTAACGTGAAAGGTTTGGCAGATTAGAGCAGGCAATGCTGCCATTCCAAGTTGCTATTGTTGCACTTGTTGGGCTATGTAAACTCCAACGTGATAGCTCTTAAAGTCACCCCCACAATGACCCACAACAGAAAGAGAAAATCCTTCTATTTTCTAGCATCTGACTCATGAAATTGGAATTTTATTACTTTATTTGTGGCTTTCCTCATCTTCCATGCTTCGAAGAGTCAGCCAGGTTCTTTTGGGCTGTTCACATATGTCTAAATCACCTGTTTCCTAGCCCTTAGGAAAAGCATCCTTTTGCTTCCTAAAACCCTGGCCCCATAATGCATTTACTTCACAATATGGTATTTCCTTCAGGAGGAAAAGCCCTGTTTGATTTGCTGAGTGAAATGGCTTGGTGGTTGCCTGTTGTATCTTGGCATGCAGAAGCATATCAACTAATATTAAATTATCCAGCCTCCTGAAATGTAGCCACTGTGTCTGCCTAGACCAATTTGACTCCACTCCTGTTAGCGTGCTTTTGTTACACTTAATATACTCATCACTGCAATGTGGAAAGGGGAGCTGGGTAGAGGTGCTGTTTGGTGAAGAAAGAACCTAAGACTACACAGAACAGATTTTCAACTCTGTTTGTTCTAAAATATATGAGCGTGATACCATTTTAGAGGCAGGCTATGCAGTTTTAAATGGACAGTCCCTACATCCTGTGGCCAGGGCCACTCTCTTTGTAAATGGATGCCCTTCAGAGAATCTGAAATCTGGTGTCACAGTTGACACTGGATGCTGTCTTGCCTTTTGTAGGATTCTTCAACGTTGGTTCTATCTTCTTGATGGGTTATTTTTGTGTCTGGAAATTCCCTAGAAGATCAAGTTCTATCATATAGAGGGGATTCTTTGGTTTTATAACCTTTTACTGATTATGTGTTCTAGAAATCTTGGGAATGGATAACAGCTTTTTTTTTTTTTTTTCGCTTTTTGCTTGTTACTTGTGTTGCTGTTTTTCAGATGTTTGCATTTCATGTTAGGTCTCTGAAGGGTGTTTGACACCAGTGCCACACATTTTGAGGCCAAATCTGGCAAAGTCAAAATAGGAGAATAATTGGAGTTATGATCTTGGTCATTTAGGCAGCAGAAAAATTGCTTTAACCTTCTAAAGTAAATACTTGATTTCAAGGCACAGGATTACTTTTGATTAGTTGTGTGCATTGCTTTCTGTCTCTTTGGCTTAAGAATCTCCATTTTAGAAGAGGGAGTGGAGCTAGATGGCCGAATAGAAACCTCCAGCAATTGTCCCTTTGCCCAAACACCAAATTCAACAACTATCCACACAGGCAAGCATCTTTAGAAGAACCAAAAACCAGGTGAGTAATCACGCTACCTGGTTTTAGCATTATATCAAGGAAAGAGGCACTGAGGAGGGCAGAAAAGACAGTCTGGCATTGCCTATGCCACCCCCCCTCGCCCCCCAACACACAATGCATCATCAACACATGGAGTGGAGAGAGAATCTGTGTGCCTGAGGGAGGGAGAGTGAAGTGATTGTAAGACTTTGCATTGAAACTCAGGGCCACTCTGGCACAGGGAGCACAGCACAGGGCAGAATTCTGTTGGTGCCCACAGAGGGAGCATTTAGACCAACCTGGCCAGAGGAAAATCCTTTACCCCAAAACTCAAGTTCTGGCTAGCCACACCATTGGCTGACTAAAAGAAGTCTGAGGCATGGAATAAATTTGTAAGGGATTTGGGTCACAAAGGCTGCAGTTCTTTGGCAATCTCTGCAGCTGTGCTGGCTTGGAGCCAGTGGACTTCAAATGCGTGTGACCCAGTGAGATACCAGGGGGCAGACAAGCCAGTGATTATGTTACTCTTCCCCAATTCCTGGCAGTGCAGCTCAGGGAGAGTCTTCTTCCATTTGGGGAAAGGAAAGGGAAGAATTCAGAGGACTTTGTTTTACAACTTGGGTACCAGCTCAGTTATAGTAAAATAAAGTACCAAGAAGACTCCCCTGAGTCCAGGCCTTAATTTCTTGATGACATTTCTAGACCCACCCTGGGCCAGAAGAAAACATGCTGCCCTGAGGGGAAGAATCTAGTCCTGGCAGGATTCATTACCTACTGACTAAAAAGCTCTTGGGCTTTCAATAAATATCAAAGGTAGCCAGGCAACAGTCACCACAGGCTTTAGGTGAGACTGGCTGGCTGCAGCAGTGACTTGCCTGGTGCAGTCTTAGCTATGGTAGCCACCAGGGAGTGCCCACATCACTCCTCCCCCAACTCCAGCAGCCAAGCAAAGAGAGCGAGGGAAGAGAGTGGGAGAATTTGCCTGGCAATCCAGGGAATTCTCCTGTATCTTACCCAAATCCACAAAGGTGGTACCACCAGGAGTCTGCAAGACTCATTGCATTACTGGGCTTGGAGCACCCCAAGTGCTGATATGGCTGCAGTGAGTAAAGACTTAGGTCACAACACTCAATTCTCTTTAAATATATTGGAAGTCTTCTCAAGAAGGACAGGTGCAAACAAGCCCAGACTGTGAAGATTAAAATAAATACCTAACTCTTCAATGCCCAGACATTGACAAACATTCATAAGCATCAAGGACGTATAGGAAACTATGATGTCACCAAATGAACTAAATAAGGCACCAGTGATCAATCCCACAATGATGGAGATATGTGGACCTTTCAGACAAAGAATTCAAAATAACTGTCCTGAGGAAGTTCGATGAACTTCAAGACAACACAGAGAAAGAATTCAGAAGCCTATCAGAGAAATTTAACAAAGAGACTGAAATAATAAAAAAAATCAGGCAGAAATTCTGGAGCTGAAGAATTCAATTGACAAACTGAGAAATGTATCAGATTCCTTCAACAGCAGAATTGACTAAACAGAAGAAAGAATTAGCTTGAAGACAGGCTATTTGAAAATATACAATTAGAAGACAAAAAAAGAACAAAGAATAAGAAAGCATACCTACAAGATCTGGAAAATAGCCTCAAAAGGACAAATCTAAGAGTGATTGGCCTTAAAGAAGAGGTAAAGAGGGAGATTGGGATAGAAAGTTTAGTCAAGGAAATAATAACAGAGAACTTCCCAAACTTAGAGAAAGATACGAATATTTAGGTACAAGAAGGTCATAGAACACCACGCAGATTTAAACCAAACAAAATTATCTCAACACATTCAATATTCAAGCTCCCAAATGTCACAGATAAAGAAAAGGTCCTAAGGAAGCAAGAAAAATGAAAACAAAACCAAAAACAAACCAAAACAACAAAAAACATATGAAGGAGCTCCAATATGTCTGGCTGCAGACAGAAGTCTATTCTCAGTCTCTTCTGAGAATAGTGGAAACTTTACAGGTCAGGAGAGAACAGCATGACATATTCAGAGAGCTGAAGGAAAAAATGTTTAATCCTAGAATATTACTTCCAGCAAAAACATCCCTCAAACATGAAGAAGTAAAGACTTTCCAAGATAAACAAAAGCTGAGGTATTTCATCAACACCAGACTTGTCCTGCAAGAAATGCTAAAAGGAGTTCTTCTGACAGAAAAGGAAATTAATGAATAATAGGAAATCATCTTAAGGTAACAACTAACTGGTAATAGTAAGTACACAAATACAGAACACTTTATTGCTGTAATTGTGGTGTATAGACCACTCATATCTTGAGTAGGAAAACTAAAAGACAAACCTGTCAAAAATAACTACAACAACTTTTTGAGAGGTAGGTAGTATAAAAAGACAGGGATGGAAATAACAAAAAGTTAAAAAGCAGTGAGGGATGAAGTTGAAGCATTGAATTTCTGTTGGATTTATTTTTTATTGTTTGTTTGTAAGCAGAGTTGTCGTAGGTTTAAAATAATTGGTTATAAAATGTTTTTCGCAAGCCTCATGGTAAGCTTAAGTCAAAAAAAAACAACGGATATACAAAAAATGAAAAGCAAGAAGTTAAAACACGCTATCAGAGAAAATCACTTTTAACAAAGGAGGACAGGAAGGAAGTAAGAAAGAGAGGACCACAAAACAACTAGAAACCAAATAACAACATGGCAATAGGAAGTCCTTACCTATCAATAATAACATTGAATGTGAATGGACTAAATTCTCCATTCAAAAGCCATAGAGAGCTAACTCTGTGCTGTTTGTAAGAAACCCACTTCAACTATAAAGACACACCTAGATTGAAAATAAAAGGATAGAAAAAGATATTTCATGCAAATCAAAACTAAAAGAGTATAGCTACATCTGACAGCTATACTTCCATCAGATAAAATAGATTTCAAGACAAAAATTGTAAAAAGACACAAAGAAGGCCATTATATAATGATAAAGGGGTCAATTCAGCAAAAGGATTTAATAATTCTAAATATATATACTTATAATACATATACAAATATATGTATTATAAGTATATATATATACATATACATATGTATATATATACACATATATATATATACACACATATATATATATATATACACCCAACACTATCAGAGTTAAAGAGAGAGATAGACCGCATTACAATAATTTTTGGAGACCTCAACACTCCACTTTGGGCACTGGAAAGATCACCCAGACAGAAAATCACCAAAGACACATTGGACTTTATCTGCACTGTAGACTAAATGAACCCAATAGATATTTATAGAACATTTCATCCAGCAGGTGCAGAGTACACGTTCCCAAGCTCATGAATCATTTTCAAGGATAGACCGTATGTTAGGCCACAAAACAAGTTTTGAAAAATTCAAAAACACTGAAATCATACCAGTGTTTTCTCTGACCACAGTACAATAAAACTAGAAATCCATAACAAAAGAAACATTGGAAAATATACAAACACATGGAAATTAAACAATATGCTCCTGAATGATCAGTGGGTCAATGAAGAGATTAAGAAGAAAATTAAAAAATATCTTCAAACAAATGAAAATGAAAACACAACATATCAAAACCTATGGGATATAGCAAAAGCAATAATAATAGCAAGGTTTATAGCAATACATGCCTACATCGAAGAAGCAGAAAACCTTCAAATAAACAACCTAATGATATATCTCAAACAACTAGAAAAACAAGAGCAAACCAAACCCAAAATTAGTGAAGAAAAATATAATGAAGATCATAAGAAATGAACAGAGATTCATTCATCAGCAAGGAGGTGAAAGGACATGGGACTCCCTAACTCCCTTATCCTCACTTTATATGACATAGATTCCTGAAGACCAGGGGTTTTCAAAGTACAGGAGGAGGGTGTTAGCATCCCAGGGGGTGTTACACACACACGCACACACACACACACACACTCTCTCTCTCTCTCTGTCTCCTATTTTAAACTTACATTTCTGGGTATGGTTTTATAATATACATAATATGTTAACATTTTGTATATGTATATAATATATAAACATATATGGGGGACATATTTAACAGTTGGTTTTCCTGATCAAACTATTTCAAATATTTTGGATATTATTTATCTAGATGATCATCTATGCACTTACCCATGAAGATATCATCATTTTCCAATTATTTGATGTAGTACTTCCTTAATGAAAGCATTCTTTATAATTTCTCATGGTGCCTCTATTCTCACACTCTATCATGGTCAAATGAGTTCTGTGTCATACAGGGAGTAGTCTGCAAGAGGTTCTTAGTTGAGGTGTGGAAATTTTGGCCTCTGGAGAGTTCCCTTCTTTGTTTTTTACATCCAAGTTATGCCTTTAAGAGGATACTGGTTACATTTCATCCAGTATTTCCAGGAAGTTTTAAAAAAATATATCATGTATACCATAATGCCATCAATAGAATATATTTCAATCAGGGTAATGCCTTCTCGTTACTCTTTTATTATTTTAATGTACAGCTGAATGAATTCCTCCTTTTTACTCTTCCTTTTTTCCTTAGTTCATAACTATTATTGTCTATTCATTCTTCCAGAAAAATTTAGTATTAATTTTGTCAAGTTCAAAATGAAATTGCTACTGCTAATTTCATTATACGTACTACACACGTTCAGGAGATGTTCTCCAGTCATTCCCTCCTACTCTGTCTCACATAACTGAAATTTTCAGAACCATCATTTCCTCCAAGTTTGTCACATATATGTATAAGATGATGCTATTA
>CAUYSK010055585.1:0-24768 GCA_963575035.1 Avahi laniger | reverse complement strand
ATTCTGGTTATCAGCCCTTTATCAGATGTGTAGAGAGCAAATATTTTTTCCCATTCTGTGGGCTGTCTATTCACTCTAATGATAGTTTCCTTGGCAGTGCAGAAGCTTTTTAATTTGATTAGATCCCACTTATTTATTTTTCTAAGTTAGTATTTATTTTTCCTCATTTTCTTTGTATTATTTTTATAACTTTATTTTGAAATAATTTCAAACTTACAGAAAAGTTGCAAAAATAATAAAAGTATCTTCCATCTACCATTTAACCAAATTCACAAATGTTTCCATTTTCCCCATTTTCTCTAGTGATATGCAAGTGTGGATCTAAATCTAGGCATACCTCAGAGATACTGTGTGTTCAGTTACAAACCACTCCATAAAGAGAATACCACAACAATTTCGCACAACAAAATGTACCAGACTCATCTTGAACTTTTCCCTTCCTCACATTTGATATTGGCCTTTGTTCTAAAGAATTCTGATTCATTTTGTGTTAAAAGTCAACATCCTTGTTAGTAATATGTCATTTTTTCTAGGCTATTTCAGTGAACGGAGCTAGGATACATATATGCACATGTATGCATACACATGTGTCTACATGTATTTCTCTATCTACCTATTTACCATGAGTTTGTATTGATACCATCAATTTCAGTCCAACACCACATTTTCATATCTGTCATTCTATTCTACAACAGTGAAAGTCTAGTGCCAAATTTAAACAATCTTTGTATTTATTTGCTCAAATCTGGAATACACACAAAGCATTCTAGTGTCAGAATTGCCAGTCTACATCACTATTAAAAGTACGGCAACTAATTAGAATTCAATAGTCGTTCATAGTTTTTTTTAAGGTAAAATTTAAATACAGGTGCATAAAATTCGCAAATCTTGAATGCACAATTTGATGTTTTGACAAATGCATATATATCTACCCCAAATATAGAACATTTACATCACCCAAGAAAGTTCTCTCATGTTCCTTTCCATCCTATGTCTGTATATTTAGCACAGACCTGTCATTTCCTAAAAAGGGGATTTCTGTGGTTTCAGATATGATCATATTGAATCTATAGATGAGAATGGAAAGAAATTTCACCTTAATCAAACTGAGTCTTCCAATCTATGAACGAGCTGAATCTCTCCATTTATTTATATCTTTCCTAATTTCTCTCAACAATATTTTGTAGTTTGCTATGTAGAAGTCTTACCCATCTTTTATTAAATATATTCTCAAGTACTTTATGTTTATTGACACTGTCACAAATAAAATTATTAATATTTTTCTATCTTAATTTCCAACTCTTTGATGCCAGCTACTGAAACACAATTCATTTTTGCACGTTGCCATTGTATCTTGCAACCTTATAAAGGACTTAGGAGTTCCAGTAGTTGCCTTATAAACTGCTTAGAATTTTCTATGTAGACAACAGGTTAATTTATATGCTTTTTTTTACTTTTTAATATTTCCCTATTGTTTTACTATTTACTAATTTTTATTTGTGCCAAAATATTTATTTTCCTCCATGTAAATGCTTTGTGTTTCTTTATTTTTTCAACTTTCTAAATTGGAAACTTAGATCATTTGATTTTGGATTTGCTTCCTTTGTAAATATAAATACTTAATACTATGAATTTCTTTTTAATCATTTATTTAGAAGTAATTATAACCATATTTTACTCATCTGTGAATTTTGATTACCATTCAATTGGTTTGAAATATTTTCCTCCTTTCTCTTCTGATTGCTTTTTTAGATGCACTGGTTACTTTTCAGTGATTAGTTATATTTAGAGATTTTTATGCATATATTTTATTATTGATACATAACCTAAAGATGGTGTAATCAGATAAGATATTCTGTAATATTTTATGTTGTGACATTTCCTGTTTTTTGCCCCACCATACGGTCATTTTTGGTGAACATTCCATTCACACTTGAAAAGAATGTAGAACTGAGGTTCTAAGGTGCAGTTTTCAATAAATAGCTAAGTTAGATCAAGGTGGCTATGAGTATTATTCAGATTTTCTATATTCTTAATTTTTTTTGATTTAGTTGTTCTAAGAACGAGAAAAGTGGTCAAATCTCTATGATTGTGATTGTTTTCTATTTTTATTTTAGTTCTGTCAGATTTTGTTTCAGGCATTTTGAAGCTCTGTTACACATATATATTTCTGATTGTATGTCTTCTTGATAAATTGACTACTTTGTCATTATGAAATATTCTATCTACTGTAATGTTCATTTTTTAAAATATATTTTTATATTAATTTAGACACTACCAATTTCTCATGTTGATATTTTTCAGAGAAATATTATAAATATTGTCAAAGATAGGTTTAAAGGAAAAGGATGGATAAAAATACACCAAATTATTGGAGTATGTTTTTATTTAAACCAATCAGAAGTCTCTGTATTTTCATTGGTGTATTTAGGTTAGTTACATTTGCTATAATCAATATTATGGCAGAAATTAGATCTTGTATTATTTTTCTATATTTCCCATTTTTATTATTCTATTCATCTTTCTCTGCATTCTTTTGACTATTTTTAAAATTTTATTTTAATTTCTCTATTCGGTTTTTAGCTATATCTCTTTGCATTTCATTTTAGTGGTTGGTCTAGTGATTGTAATATGCATACTTAGCTATCACAGTCTTTGTAGAGTTAATAGTGTTCTTTGTGAAAAACGTAAGAACTTTTCAACAGTTTAGCTCCACTGATCTCATGTTCTTTGTACAATTTTTGTTATACACACACACACACACACACATATATACTTATGATATAAAATCGACAATACAGTGTATATTTTCTTTTAAAAAGTCATGTGTCTTTAAAGAAGTGAATAGAATGAAAGAGATAAATGTAGTCTTTTATATTTGCCCACATAATGATCATTTTTGGTTCTTTTCATTCCTAGCTGAAAATCAAGTTTCAATTTGCTGTCCTTTCCTCTAAGCTTAAAAAAATCCTTTAGAATTTTTTATCACACATACTGCTGGATAGTGGAATCACTACTTTTTAATTTATCTAAAATTGACTTTTTTATTTTGCCTTAACTTTTGTAGGATATTTTTACTGAATATAGAACTTTGTGTTGACAGGTCCCTTTCCCCACATACACACAGATTTTCATATTTTGAATATATTCTTGCAATATCTTTGTGCCTTCATTTTTTTTTTGATAGAAGTAAGCTATCTGATATATCATTGTTCCATTGTCTGTAAGTTGTGTTTTTTCTGGTATCCTTTGAGAATTTCTCTGTAGTTTTGTTTTTTATCGGTTAAATTAGGAGATACTGAACTGTAGTTATTTTCATTTTTTTTCTGATAATCCTGATCATCTTATGTCTTTGAATTGATGTTTTTCACAAATTTGTAATTTTTTTGGTAATTATTTATTCAAATATTTTTCTGCCCCATTCTTTTTCTGCTCTTCTTGTGTTGCTTCCTTTGCATGTATGTAAGAATGTTCAGTGTTACCCTATGGATCACTAAGACTCTGATTGAGTGATTTATAATTAATAGATCTGTCTTCAAGTTCAGTTATTTTTCTTCTATTGTCTCTAAACTGTCTTTAAGTCCATTCAGTAAATTTTTATTTCAGATATTGTACCTTTCAATTCCAAAAACTTCCTTTATTCTCTTTCTTCTTCTTCTTTCTTTTCTACCATATCCTCCTCCTTCCTTCTTCTTCTTCCTTTTCATCTTTACTTCTCTGCTAAGATCCTCCTTATCTGTTTATTCATTATGGATATATTCTTCTTTAAGTCCTCAATCACATTTATAATAGCTGCTTTAAATCCCTTGTTTATTAAATCTAATTTTTCCATAATCTTGGTCTCAATTTCTATTGTTTTTCTCTCAGTATATCAAATTTTTCTATTTCTTGATGTGCAATTTTTTTTTTACTCATATGTAGATTCATCCACATTACATTTTGTATCAATACACTCCTGTGGATCTCCACAATTAACAAATTCACCTGCTGATGGAAATTTTATTGTTTTTTTTCCAGTTTTTGACTATTCAAATAAAGCTGCTATGAACATTCATGTACAAATCTTCATATGAACATGGACTTTCATTTCTTTTGGACAAATACTTAGAAGTAGAATGACTGGATCATGTGACAGGTATATATTTATATTTTAAAGAAACTGCCAAAGTGTTTTCCAAAGTGTTTTATGTTCCCACCAGCAGCATATGAGAGTTCCAGTTCCTCCACATCCTTATATTGGCACAGTCAGCTTTTGTTTTTTCAGCCATTCTAACAAGTGTCTTGTAGTATCTTGTTGTGATTTTAGTCTGAATTTTCCTGGTGACTATTTATAATGAGCATCTTCTCATGTTTTTATCATCTGTATATGTTCATGAAAGATTACCTGTTAAAATATTTTGATCATTTTTAAAAATTGTTTTTTTTATTAAGATTTGAGTGTTTTTTATATATTCTGGATTCAAAGCCTTTATTAAACATATGTTTACAAATAAAAAGAAACTTGAATGCTGGGATTTGTAAATTACATGTCGTAGGGAGTTTGGGATACATCATGTTCCTTAGAAGTGTGTGTGTGTGTGTGTGTGTGTGTGTGTGTGTGTGTGTGTGTATGGTTTTTTTTCCTAAGAGAAAGTTAAATTATTCACAGATTTTTTGCTCCACCCAGGCTTAGTTTTATTATTTGTTAGGTTAGGTCTATTTTAATTTTCAACTTAATCCTAGATTATGCTCTTCATTCCTAATTTGTGGTCTTATTATGGTCTCATTTGAATACTTGAGGTATTTAGTGATACTTTTCCACTCTGGCTTTACTAGAAGTTCAAGGAGTCCCTACCTTGGAATAATTATTCAGTATTCAGATCGGAAGCATGTCATCTCCCCTCATGGAGTCTCACCCTGTATGTTTGTAGCCCAACTCTCAGTAAGCACCTGCAGTTAATTCTCATAGAAACTTCTAGAGCATCAATTTTGCCCAATCCCCTTCCCTTTGGTACTCAGATAGTTCAGCAGCCAGAAATTCTGACCTCTCTTTGTGTCTCAAATTATTGACACTGCTACAATTTTGGGGGCTATACCTCTGCTCTGTAGCAGGAAAAAAAAAAATTCCTTGGGCAGGAATTTGTGACAATTAAGGGGCAATCATGGAGCTCACCTTTTATATCCCCATCTCTCAATCATCATAGTCTTTGGTTCCCTGCTGTTTAACACCTGGAAACATTTGTTTTATATATTATGCCCCATACTACATATAACCCTCTGGGTAAAAATCTGCCTACATCTCATATGTTTCGATATTTAAACTTTTAATGTATTTTTAATTGTCTGGAAAATATACTTTTATTGTGCTAAAATAAATATGTTTTTATTTCTTTCTTATTCAGTACTTAAAAAAGTATAAAATTATATACCTGATTCCCTCAGCATTTTATTAATAGCTTAAACTTTTAAATTAATATTTAGTTTTACTCTATTCTGGTCAAATAATATGGCCTCTATAATTTCTATTATATGAAATGTATTAAATCATCTTCTAAATTGTGACAAATTTGTAAATGCACCTAATATGGTTGAAAGAAATATTTTTATTTTTAAGCTTCAAAGTTCCAGAAATATGTATTAAAATTCTATTCATGATATTTTAATGTATAGATTTATTTATGTTTACCTGATTATCTTATTATTTTGATTTAGAAATTAATGTTGAATCGATTGGCTGTATTTCTTGTATCATAAATTCTTGTCCATATTTTTAATCTGTTTATGTCAATGTCTATGCTACTTGACATTCACCAACATTATTTCTTTTATGTTATGATTTACTAAGATCTTAATTTTAATTTTTAAGTAACTTACACATTTTTAACTTTGTGAAAGCTACCTTTCTTTTAATAATTGACTATTATTGATTCAGATTACATATGTCTTATTGTCTTACTCATCAATTATGCATAGAATTAATTTTCATCTTTTGTCATATCTATTATTTCTTCTCAGTTTTTCCATCTCGTTGAATTTTTCTTCTTTGTCCCCCCAAAAATTTTCAAATTTATACTTTTAGACAGTGATTCATTCTTCCATTATATCATTTCTATTTAAAATTTTGTTTAGGATGATAATTGCTTTTCTTACAATTGTTGTCTTATCCAACTCCATCTTAATACTTTCTCTTCTCTCATAGCCTCTACCCATGTTACAATCAATCATTTCTTGTAATATATTGTTTGTGGATGAAATATATTTTATTTGTGTGGGTAACTGTAATCAACAGCTTTCACAAGAATTAGATCTTTCTGGTGTTGACAATTTTTGTTGTTTTATTGGTCTCCATATAGATAATATTCCAAAATTGGTTTTTGTCCACAGAAAGAGTAAGTGGATTTCCTTTGGCTTATTCAAGATTATTTGATGGTTTGAGGAAGTCCTTTCTCAGAAGTGTATCTCTAGGTCAAACACTATTCACAGTCCAATTTCCAACGCATAGTAAATTGTAACTAATGTGCCTTTGATAATGAGATGAAATTCTTTCTCACCCCACCACCTGGTCCTATGCCTCTTTAATCAAAGTAATATAAAATAATAACAGCAGCAACCCAACAAACTAAAAACCTACAATCAACTTGCAGCAATTCCTAGGATCTTCCTGACTGCATTCCTATCCTATCCTGCTCTGGAAAACAGTATCATGGTATGTTACACCCATACCCTGGAACATGAATTAGTAATAAAAATGGACAAGTAATTTATACATAAAACGACTTGGATGGATCTTGAGGGGATTAAGTTAAGAGGAAAAAAAAAGACAGTCTCAATGGTCACATCCTGTATAATTTCATTTATATCACTTTCTTGAAATGAGAAAATTTAGAGATAGAAAACAAAGTAGTGGTTTCCCAAGGCTAGGAATGATGGGAGAAAGTACATTTATAAAGGATTAGCTTCTGGGAGATCTTTGCAAAGATGGAATATCTTGATTGTGGTGATGATTACACAAATTTACATATGTAATAAAATGCCATACGCATGCATTGAGCCAATGTCAGTTTCCTGATTTTGATATTGTACTATAGTGATATAACCACTGAGAGAAACCACAGGAAGAATACACAGGATTTCTCTGCACTATCTTTGTAACTTCCTATGAATCATAACTATTTCAAAAGTAAAAGTGAATAAATTTGCTGATTACCATTAGGAATTTATGATATATTGATTTCCTGTATGTTTTCTTATTTTATGAAGTAATAATAACGAATACTTTAAACAAAACTTTCCAAATGGTGTTTCATAGAGTTAACTATTCTATAAGGAGTATATTTGTTTCCATACAAAAAAAGGGGGATTGGGGTAAATAATTTGGGGAAAAAAACTATTTATATCAACCTTATAAAAAAACGCAGTGTATGTTACATATAAAACATTAGGAAAATACGGTTTATTCCATGAGTCATTCAGAGAAGACCCTCACATATAATTTTTTCTAACTTGTTAACTACCTGATTTTATAATTTGGAAAATATTACCCTAATACATGTCACTTAAAACAGTGTGTTAGTGAGAGCAGGAACTACTACTGTTGATAATCTTGGAAAGACAATGAAAGCTTTCTGAGCCCCAGTCACTCAGCTGCAGCCTGCACTAATGAATTCCTGAAGCTTAGGACAGTGGATCCTTCACAGGGAGCCTGTCTTGTTAACATTATGATACCTGACCTACTTTCTGACATAATTTCTCAAAGAAAACAAAAGCTATTCACAGTCTATGGTTAATAAAGTCTCTGAAAACACACTAGTTGTTTTCAAAGTGGTATATTACTTTCATGAAAGCCACTGTTGGGATTAGTATTTATATATGACTAAATTATCTTCCCTACTCCCCTATAAAAGCACTTTGAACTTACTCTAACTCACATGAAATGTGAGTGTTTATGTACCTATCTCTTGTATAAGACAAGGAGCTCCACAATTATTCAGGTCATATTTTGGTTTTCTTTGTTTTTCGCTCCAGGGCCACTTATGTTGGAGGTGCCTAACATTTACCAAATAAATAAATGAAAAGGAAATCTGTCACTAATATGTCAGGTAATGTGAGCGTTAAGTATGAAATGCTTGCTCAGATTTGAAATGGTTATTGACTAAGAACAAAGTAATTATCTAGGTCAGTGGTTTCCAGTACTCAGACTAATGCACACGGGTGTACTCCCTCCCCCAGGGGCAGTCTTCAATGTCAAATTCATTTTTGCCACAACCGAGCACCAATTCTGAAATGGCAAAATGTTTTCAATGGAACACTGAGCTGAATATAATAGAGAAGTAACACATATTTATGATATAACCTTATCGTACAAAGTAACCATTATAGCATCAAACTATAGCCCCTTCTCCCCCCGAATTCATCTGTTTATTTAAAAATTAGAAAATTCTGCTATAGCAAGATGAGAGAGGGCAGTCAGGATATAAAACAAAACTCAAAAACATTAAATAAAAACATCCTGAAGAAGAATTAAATGGGTGGTGAAATCCTACTTAGGTGTTTCTAGAAACCAAAGGACATTGTGATAGCACAAACAGGACCGTTTTTAAATCACTGTAAACATTCAAAATATTTCTTTGAGTTTTTAAAAATTCCTCCAAACATATCACATGATATCACTTGGCTTGATCCATCATTTTTTATCTTTACTCAAATATTAATTTCTAAATGAGAACTTATATACCCTATTTAAAATTATAACCCACCACTTCAAGTATTTTCTTTCTCACTTTTTCCTTTTTTACTTCTTGCCAGAGCACTTATCACCCTTATATATATTTTTGATGTGTATATATATGTACATATATTAAAAAACAGTGTGTATTAATATACTTTGTTATTTTACTTATTTTGTTTATGTTTGTGTCCTACCCATCAATAACAGCCAGAATGGAAGCTCCAAGGGAGCAGGAAATTTCTTTATATATTCTTCACAGCATTATCCCAAGAAACTATAACAAAGTTTGGCACTTAATAGATACTCAATAAATATTTACTGAAGGAGTGAATGCTCATTTTTTATAAATTTCATAAAATCTCCAATAAATTATACCAGGCAGCCAAATATATACATACACATTAAATCTTGACTTGAATACATTTGGAACAGTTAAATTTATCAAGAAAATATGTATAGAATGATTTAAAAAATAAAACACTAATTATTGCCAGTGAATAAAATCCAGATATATTTATGTTAATAAAGAAATAAAGAATACAATAATAGCTCCACCTTCTCACCAGAAAGTGTTTTCAAAATTTTAATTTATTGAGATCGATGCTTCTCAAATTTTAATGCACACATGAATCACTTGAAGATCTCATTAAAATAAAGTTTATGATTTAGTGAGTCTAGGGTGGGGCCTGATTGCTGACAAAATGCCATTTGTCTATGGATAGAAATTTGAGTAGCTGAATTTAACTTTTCAGCAATGTTAAATTTTGCACTGATATGACATAAAAAGTCATGATACTTTGAGAAATAGTTCATCCAATAGGAAAAAAAGTATTTTAAAATACTTGTAATAATGTCAGTAAAGTAGTTGTTATGTAACTGAGTGTAAGAGTTTGGCTTACTTTTTAACACATGTTCTTTCTCCTCCTCCTCCTCCCCTCAATCTAGGTGGAGTATACATTCCCATCCCATTGATGGGAAAGGAGTATGCGACTGGTCTTGGCCAGTGTGATATTTGGAGGCATGACACCAGCAGAGAATAGACATATACTTGCATGTTTGGATTTCTTCCCCTGTGCTCCTGTTTTTTGCTCAAAGAACATACCTTAGGTAGCTGCTGGTCAAAAAAGGATCAGAAACATATAAATCAGACCTGGCCTCTACTCGCAATTTTGAACCAAGCCCTGCTAAGCTTAACCCAAATCACAGGACCTCACCACTTACAGGGCAATAAATAAGAAATGATTTTTAATTGACACTGAATTTGCTGTGATTTGTTACAGCATTATCATGAGATAGATGACTTACAGAGAAATTAGTATCTACAATGGGTACTAACATAAAATTACCTAAAATTTGTGACAATGGCCAGGATGACAGGCAACACAAATAATTGTCATAGGAGATTGAAAAAATGGAAATCTGTGTTATGTAACATCAAGACGTTTGATAAGTCTGTTGCCTAACATACTGTGGAAAGCTGAAAATGTATTTAATTAGATTGAAAATTTTGTGAGAATATTTCTGGGCAAAATGTTGAAAGCATAAATGTATGTGGTAAGATTCCATGAGAAAAATATAAACTTAGAAAAGAACCGACCAGCTAGCAAACACATAGAAGAGGGCAAAGAGAGAGAGCTCAGAAATTTGGGTATTTTAAAATTTGGAAACAAAAACCTTTATTTTATCAAAAGTGTGACTATTAAAACATATCCTCAAAAAAAAAAAAAAAAAAAAAGATCAAACTCAGGGCTTCCCAATGAAGATAATGGCCTTAGGGTAAAGCTCGAATCAAGTGTAGAGCTGAACACCATTTTTCAGACTTCCGATAGAAAACTATCCTCTTAGACAGAGTAAATTTATGGTTCAAGAAAAGTCTGATACACCCAAAAACTGTAATTAAGTTTAGAGGAAAAGACACATCTCAAAAGAATTTGGGTGGGTGAGGGGCATCACGTACTGCAGACCTTGTAAGTGGGAAGTCTGCCGCAAAATTAGGAGTGACGGCAGCAAAATGGTGCAGTAGGCTGCTCCCAGTCTGTGCAGCCACAGAAACATCAAAATGGAAGCAGAAAAAGTCATAATCAATTTCGTCAGAACTTTGTAAAGCAGTCAAAAGTTTACGAGAATTCTGAATCAAGAGAATTCTGAATCAAGAAAACAGCAACCTAAAAATGGTAAAAATATTCTCTACAATTTCTTATAGAACATAGAAGCAGAGGGAATGAATACTTCCTCAGTCATTCTATGAGGTCAGCATTACCCTAATACCAAAACCAGATCAAACCTTTATTAGAAAGGAGAACTAAAGACCAATATCTCTCATGAACATGGATGTAAAAATCTTCAACAAAATATTAGTGAATCAAATCCAATAATGTATAAAAATAACTACATGCCATGACCAAGTGGAATTTATTCCAGATTTGCAAGGCTAGATCAACATTAAAAAATCAACTAATGCAATCTATCACAACAAGAAAAGAAAAATCACAAAACTATATCGATACATGGAGAAAAAGCATTTGACAAAATCCAACACCCATTTAATATAAAAATTCTCAGCAAACTAGAAATAGAGGAAAAATTCCTCAACTTCATAGAGAACAACTATAAAAGAACATACAGCTAACATCACAGTTAAAAGCTAGATTTTTTGTTTTTTATTTTTTGCTAAGATCAGGAGATCAGGAACAAGGTAAGAATGTTCCCTCTCACAAGTACTTTTCAACATCACATTGGAAGTCCTAGCAAACCAGAAAAAACTATAATAAAAGAAATCAAAGAATAACTAAATAAATGGCAAAATATTCTGTGTTCATGAATAGAAACTCTCAAGGTTGTCAAGGTATCTATTCTTCCCAATTTTATCTTTAGAGTCAATGAAATCTCAATAAAATACTAGCAAATTATTTTGTGGATATTCACAAATTGATCCTAAAGTTTACATACAGAGGCAAAGATCAAGAATACCAAATACAATAGTGAAAAAGAACGAATGTAGAGAGGACTGACTTACCTGACTTCAGACCTTACAATACAGTTACAGTAATTGAGACAGTGTGGTATTGGCAAAAAAAAACAGACAAATTGATCAATCAAAGAGAATACAGAGACCAGAAATAGATGAATGAAAACATAGTCAACTGATATTTCAAAGAACAACAGCAAATCAATGGAGAAAGGATAATCTTTTCAATAAATAGTGATGGAAAAACTGGACAACCACATGCAAAACAATGAATCTAGACAGAGACTTTATACTCTTCACAAATATTAGCTCAAAATGGATCACAGACCTAAATATAAACTACTAAACTATAAGCATTCTATAAAATAACATTTGAGAGAAATCTAGATGATCTTTAGCTATGGCAATAGCTTTTAAAGTACAACAACAAAGGTACAATCCATGAAAAAATAATAAGCTGTATTTCATGAAAATTAAAACTGATAATTTGTGAAAGGCACTGTAAAGAAAATTAGAAAACAAGCCACAGACTGTAAGAAAATATTTTCAAAAAACACATTTGAGAAAGGATTGTTTTTCAATGAAACAATCTGGTTAAGAAATGGACAAAAGTTCTGAACGGACACCTCGCCACAGAAAATACACAGATGGCACATAAGAATCTGAAAAGATTTTCAACATCATATGCCATTAGGGAATTGTAAATTAAAAAAAACAATGATATACTACTACACACCTATTACGATGGCAAAATCCAAAACACTGACACCACCAAATGCTGGAAAAGATGTGAAGTAGCAGGAATTCTCATTCACTGCTGGTGGGAATACAAAATGGCACAGCCACTTTGGAAGACAGTTTGGCTGTTTCTTACAAAATTAAACTACTTTTCCATAAGAGCTAGCAATCATGCTCCCAGATATTTACCCAAATGAACTGAAAACTTATGTCTACACAAAAGCCTACACATGCGTGTTTATAGCAACTTTACCCATAATGGCCAAAATTGGAAATAACCAAGATGCCCTTTGATGGGCGAATGGATAAATAAATGGTACATTCAGACAACAGAATATTATTCAGCCCTGAAGAGAAATGAGCTATCAAGTCATGAAAATATACAGAGAAAACTTAAATACACATTACTAGTAAAAAGGTGATCTGAAAAGGCTACATACGTATGATTTCAACTATATGACACTCTGGAAAAGGCAAAATTACGGAAACTATAAAAATCAGAGAAAGAGAAAGAGACGAACAGGTGGAACATCAAGGAATTTTAGGACAGTGAAACTGCTCTGTAGGATACTATGATAGTGGATTCATGTTGTTATACACTTGTAAAAACTCATAGAATGTACAACACCAAGAATGAAACCTAATGTAAACTATAGACTTTGGGTGTTAATGAGTCGATGTAGGTACGTTGATTGTAGCAAACCTAGCACTCCTGTGTAGGACGTTGATAGTTGGGGAGGCTGTGGATATATGGGGCAAGGGAGTATAAGAACTCTGTATACTTTCCACTCAGTTATGTTGTGACCCTAAGAATGCTATAAAAATAAGGTCTTTAAAAATTAAAATTACAAAAAGACAACCTACAGAATGAGAATATTTACAAATCATATATTTGATAATAGTTTAATACCCAGAGTTTTAAAGAACTCCTAAAACTCAACAACAAAAGATAAACAATCCTATAAAAAATGAGCAAAAGACTTTAGTGGTTATTTCTTCAAAGGAGATACACAATGGCCAATAAATCTAAGAAAAATGTTCAATGTCATTAGGGAAATGCAAATCAAAACTACAATGAGATTCCACTTCATACCCACTAGGATGGCTGTAATAAATAAAATTAAAAAGGAAAATAGCATGTTCCAAACTTCCTCCAAGAATTTTCTTAAATACATTTTCATCTACACCTATCCATACCATGCTGCTTAATATTTCAACTTTCCCTTTCTCCATTTATGAGAACTTTACATTTTTCTCATAGCACTGATCACCCTTTAACAAGCTGTACAATTTACTTACATACACATACGTATATGTGTGTGTGGTTCTGTGTGGTTGTATATGTATATATATATACATATATGTCTGTATTTCCCTGTGTGTGTGTGTGTACAGAAAAAGAATATATTGTTTAACACAAGAGTATATGCTTATGAAGAATAGGATTTTTTCCATTTAATGGTGTATATACTACATTCTCAAACATTGCTTGACATATAATAACTGCTCAATAAATATGTATTAAACTAATTTAATATTTTTGTCTTCTCTGTTTCTCTTGATTCTTGAAAGTTTTGCAAATTTTATCGGTTTTTGAATCTTAGTGTTCTATTTCATTAATTTGTACTATTAGCTAATTAGTTTCTAATATAATTGTTAAAGGCAATACATTTTTCCTCTATGTACTGGCTAGTAAGATCCCACAGGCTATGTTATGCATTATTTGTTTTACTTTTTGGTTCAAAACATTTTCTAGTATTATTGCCATTTTTTTTGGTGGGGAGGTATGGGTTATTAAAAGTATCTTTCTCCTAAAAATGGGATTTTCTAGGTACTGTCTCATACTGGATTTCCAGCCTAATTGAAAAGGCATACTTCATGTGACTTTAATCCATCAAACTTATAGAAATTTCTTAATGTTTAAAAATATAACTATTTTTGTTTTTTAGTAAATATTCCATGTACGCTTGAAAAGAACAGATATCTGCAGATGGTAAATAGTGTTACATATACCAAATAGGTTCATATTACTAACTAATTATGTTTATCAAATATTCTGTTTCTTACTTATCACAGTGCAAAATTATTTGATAACGCCTGGGCTACTCTGAATTGTGTATTAAATATGCTAATTAGAGTGTATCAGAAAACAAAAAATATATGGTTATTTTCCAAAGGAGCCCCTGTATCGATGGTAGAATTATATTCAAATAAGGTTTTAGAGTTTTTAGATACACAAATCACTTCCTTTGACTATGTCCTATATTTTAGAAATGTTATTCGGAGGATAAAATTTTCATTTTTCTGATAGATTTTGCTTTGCCTCTACATTGATCTACAGAAAAATAAAGTGGCAAATACTTTTGTATTACAAAAGATTTTGTTTTTCCCCATCAGAGATAATCTGTTAGAAAGTTCATTTCTTTCATTTTTTCTGCTTTTCCTAGAAGGTGCATTTCTACAAAATCGTATTTTATAGTTTTTTTAGAGTTGTGATACATGTTCAACCTTTACTGAGAATTCTCAAAACAAAACAAAGAACAAAGACTTTTGAATTTAAGCCCAGATACTTGGTTGGTTGCCAACTAAACTTTTGAAATCAGTTGCTATGGTGATTTCTCTAATTTTGTCTTCCTATTCTTCTGGGTTTAATTAGAGCATCAAAGTTTACAGCATATGCAGGATAATAATACCATTCATAATTCATATAGCAGATTCTAGCCACTCTATAATTAAAACATAGCATTAAAGATCAGTAGATTGGGGATATAGTTGAAAAAATTTTTAAAAATGTTATGCAAAAAGAAATCATTCTCATATAAATGTGAACAAACGCTAAATTCAAGTTTATTCTAACTTTTCTGTTTGTTTATCCTAGGAGTTGAAAACGTTTTCTTTTCCTATACAGTATTTACAACTAATTCAGCTTTCTTGCTCTGTTGTTACTGACATGAATATGGCCACTCAGAACTAAAACAAGAGATGTGGCAACCACTTCACCAAAAAGCACCTTCTGGTAAAACTCATCCTCCAAAGCCTTATGATTACTTTTGCCTTTAAGTTTCACACAAAAGAACTTCCAAGAATGATACATTTTCAATACAGTTCTGATCTCCTTAGTATATTAGCTTTCTTTCCCAAATACAGATAGAAAATTCCCAGAAATAGTTATGACGTTTGAGCCTAAATACAAGGAGTTCAAGAAAAATTTAGCCAGAAATTAATTGATACTTTAAGTTCTGAAAAATTACATTAAATTATATCTCTGGGAAAGAGATACATCTGCAATATTACAAATAAAATTCAAAAGCATTATATGTGCTTTAACTGTTAACCTGATAGATTTGTGTGATATTTAAATGAGAATGGAAGTGAAGAAAATACACAAGCAGTTGATGCAGAAAATAACTAACAGTATTATAGCACAAAATATTCATAAGGTAAAGATAAATATTAATAAATACAGAATTCCAGAGGAGCCAAGTATTTTTGCCTGGTTCAGATACGACAAAAATGGATATTATAAACAAAATTCAAAATTGAAGGAATATGTAGTATTAATATATGACAAAAAGATTTCAAATTTTATAATTTTTTAGAGAGTAAGTTTGATTTTGTTTTTGATCGATAACATAACTGTACATATTTATGGGGTACAGTGTAGTATTTCTATGCATGTGTATATTGTGTAGTGATCAAATCAGTATAATCTGCATAGCCATCACCTTAACCACTTGTCATTTATGTATGGTGAGAACGGGTAACATTTTTTTTTTTTTTAAGGTTTGGTTTCACACAGAAATGGTATGGTAGCTTGGACAAAGCACTGGATCATAAATCAAAGTGCTTGGATTCTAGGACCAACTCTGCCAGTATCAGTTTTATGAACTTTGGCAAAATCTTAACCACTCTTGGTGGCTGCTTCATCTGTTGAATGCACTGATAATATCTGCCCCACTTACCTTGTGATGATCAAGTGGAAATTAGTGAATAAAAGGGCTTTGAGCATTAAAATTTCTATATAACTATGAACTCTATCCACTGAAGTTGCTCTTCATATTCTATGTTTGGTTTCAAAAAGTGAATAAAATCAAACTGTAATATTCAAGCTTAGAAATTATTATAAGAACTATTATAAGAAGTAGTGGAATAATTTGTCAATCTTCATTTTGACAACTTATGTTCACCTCATTTGTAATGAAATGAAGCAACAATCGGACTTTGCTGTCTAATTTCACAGGCGTACCCTAATCAGCACATAAGGCTCATGTAGGTAAAGATATTTTAATAGATGCTGCTATGAGTAGATCTCCTACAACAGTATTACATAAATGATAGGTATCTCTCTGGGGAGATCTCTTTGTCTATTTTATATACAGGTATTTATCAGGGTATTGATTTTTTTATTTGGTTTTTAACAATTTATAACACCTGATAATTTATACAGAGAACTGACAACCCTCTGAAATGCATCAAAGCATGAAGGCTTTCCAATCCTACGTGCATTGGCTTTGATGAACGTTTTGCTCGTCTTTTCTCAAAAAAAAGATGCTATAATATGGTAAATACTTGTTTCCATTCTGTCTTTGAAGACATCTGTTTTCCAATTTATCTCCAATTACTTCGTACACACAAAAAGCTACCAACTAGTTTTAAATGAATGATGATTACAAATAAATTATTGAGGGGGAGAAAGGAATGTGTTAAAAAAACCTTACCTGTCCCCAGTATTGTGACATACACACTCTACATGGGTCAACAATGAACAAATCACATTGAGTGAGCTTATGGGAGTTAAAACCAAAGAAAGAAAACAGAACCCTTTTACTTACTGCAAATCAAAGTAGTCTCATCTGAATTATCAGCACAATCATTCACAAAATCACACAGCTTGTCCTTTGCAATGCAGTGCTTGTTAGCACACATGAACTCTTCAGCAGTACATTTTCTGTCTGGGCTAAGCAAGGGGGAGCAATCTTTAAAGGAAATATCATCCACTGCTACATCTCCAATGTAACTGACACCACGTTTTGCCCTGAAGATAATCTTAAAAAAAAAAAAAAAAAGGAAAAGCCAATTAGAGTTGAGCTGAGCTGTCAATTAAGAAGTTCAAAACTTGGGCCAACAGTAAATCTCAAACACATCAAGCTTGATTCTGACTTAAAAAATGTCCCTATAATGAAAGTGACTAGGAAATTTGAGGGTCACTTAAAATCTGGATCATCCTCAATACCTAAGAAGGTGGAAATGGCAACACCACTGTCTTGTGTCTAGATTTTTAGGACATGGGGCCAGAAAATTGGCAGGAGACACCAACCGACCATTGCTGCCTCATATGAGACCAGGTCATTTCTTAGAGCCTCATCACACATGGAAGCAGGAGGTCATCAGGTGACATAAAGTACAAAGAAAAAGAAGATACAAGTATAACCTTTATTTTGCTCAGTTCTTGCAAGTCCCCAGATATGATTACCTCAACTATTTGGCAGCAAAAATATACCAATACTCATTACCATAAGTTTTTTTTTTAATTGGCCACATCTTTGGAATGGAAATGATTTTGATTTGCCTTTGATTAATGTATGTAAGGAACAGATTCCTCATGCATGTGTCCCATTGTTTGACAATGATTTCCCATGTATGCGGACTTCAGCAGAATCATAAATGATGGAGAATGAAAACAAGAATCATTGATGATTTTAGAAATTCTATTCGGTTTGTAACAATAGCACTGCTTGGAATAACAATGAACCCTGTTTCCTAGGTACATAAAAAATCATATATTGTGTTTTTCAGATTTGTCAGTGAAATTAATTCAGTGTTTTTATTTCTCTGCAGAATAATGTGTATATGTTAACATAAGAAATATTCATATATTTTGAGGTAAATTTAGAACATTTAGATATGAGTTAAGAAGAAGTACAGTTTTACTTTAGTGATTTTGTACAAAATATTTACTGTTACCAATCTCCTAAATGCTTTTAGACAAGTTCTGGACAATTATTTTTTCTTAAAAGAAGTAATTACAGTCTTTCCTTAAGATGTGAGATGCCTTTATACTACTGTGTAAACCTGGGTGTTTCACACAACAGTATAAAGAGGACAGAATAATTGAAATCAAGCCTCTCATATTATCAAAACTGTAACAGTTTTTCTATGTTGAATTTGTATAAAAGAAGTAAATTGTTCTTCAAAGCAGATAAACTGGAAAAGAAAAATAAATTTGAAAGATACAAGAGCTTGGAAATGATTAAGAAGAGGTGAAACTGAGAGAAATAGGGACTACAACTTTCTTACAAGAAAAATTGAACCCTGGAAAAACATTAATACACAAAATGAAAAAAGATACTCTACTATTTGGATAGTCTAAATATTTGCATATGTGACACAATGCTCTGTGAATAAGAAATAAGATAGATCACTCCATGTTTCACTATGAATTTGATAATCTACTATCCTGCAGATACAACCTCAGTTGCCTGCCAAGTCCCAGTGATGAAATCATTGTCTCGATGTTCCACACAGGGTTGGTTGGCATTCCATAGACTTTAATATTGAATGTGATTCATTTAAAAGAAAACAATTATCATGCATCCTTTTTTCAGGTAGAATAAAGTCAGGGCTGATTATTTTTGTAAATTTAAGAGGGAATATAACATAGCAGTGGGATGGTGGACTTGTGGAAGTCCTGCCCATGTTTAAAGTCTGCCTCTGCCATCTTGTATTTACATAACTAGAACAAGTTATCTAACTTCTAGGTATTTCTATATTCTAATCTATAAAATGGGGATAATAATAGTATGTGCCTCTTAGGGTTATTGTGAAAACAAAATGTGTAAATATTTTAGAAATTCATAGAATAGTACTTAGCACTTAATAAGTGCTATATATGTGATTGTTCTGATCGTAAAAACAATTAAAGATTTTGTTGAAATTTGAGGGAGTCCAAAATAAAACTACACACGCTTCCCTGTGAGGCTTCAGTATACAATTTCTAAAAATGCATTTTTACTCAAGGGCTAAAGGCATCCATCCTTCTGAGGCTAAAGGGAAGGATATTGTAAGAATTGGAAGAATCATGAACAACGTGTCTGACTCATCACTGTGTCTCCCATGGAGAGCGCAGAGTAATGTGCTTTGCACGTGATAGGTGTTTTGCACATAGGAAGCACACAAGAATGTTTACTTCAAAAATGAGTGAATCACATGAAACGGCAAATGTTCACAAGTTGTTAGTATTTAGCTTTAAGATGCAAACAACATGGATATACTTTTCTGTAATGAAATTTTAATAGTTTAAAAATTAGAATTTTGGAAAGGCTAAATTAATAATTAATTCCACTTGCTGAAATCCCCCTTGATGTTACTTTGAACATGATTTTGCTATACAAATATTCTATGTGGACAGAACTAGTTAAGAATTAATTGCTTGGGGTGGAAGCCTACGCTTGGCAGCAGCAGAACCTTCTACGCATTCTTGCTGGAGATTCTTCTTGCCTCAGTTTAAAGACCCTGGAAGCTGAACAGCTGGAATCCTTCTAAAAATAAATCTCATCTTGTGCAAGGCTATTAAATTTCTGGCCGGTCTTTACTTCTTTAGGTTGAACTTACTTCTTATCTATATCCCAAATTATCTACAAACAATTCATAAGAAAACTGGATTCCAGTGAGAGGCAAAAATATATGGGATTTATATTACACCTGTCATTCCAAGAAACTGGGCACAGTGCTTTTGTACAGCTGTATCCAGCTTTTGCTTCCATTAGAGTTGAGAGGGGCTGATTTATCAGAAAAAGCACATGCTTGTAGATACTTACACTGAACATTCACAGCTGACTAGGCTACCCCTGCTTCACATACAGAACACTGGAAATGCAATATTTAGCAAAGATCTTATCCTTTCTAGCTAGAGATAAATGGCTCTAAATTCATAGAATTAAGCCCCAGGCAGTTAAGACTAAGAAGAAAATGTTCTTCTACATAAATGACTCTGTGTTCTCACTCTGCTTATCCAAATTTTAACAAATCTTTAGAGCTAAGCCTCATCTTCCAAGGAAACTCTCAATAAAACCACCACCCACGGAGCTCCTATTTTCTTAATAATCCATAAAAAATGAAATCCATACCAAATGTTTTGGCACATAATTATTTTCAGATCAAACATTTTAATCCATGTAGGACTACTTCTCTTTAATTATTAGACACGTATAGGTCTCATCCTCTTAATGTTATTATAATTTACATGAAGACAAATTGCACAAAATTGCGCCTCCCCAAAATATTTTAAATTAGGTAAGTCTATTCCCTATAATAAAGATTCAGCAAAATAATGTGCTTTCAAAAGATCACCTCTTAAATCAGGTCTGAAATTATTTAATTATTCTACACTTTCTTAGAAAATATTTGCAAAATAGAGAGAGGGGTTCTTTATATGTGGGAAGCTTATTGGGAAGTGGAGAAAGGTTGTTATTCAAATGAAACATTCCTAGAAGTATGAATGTCTAATTGGAAGAAATCAGAACATTCTGGAATTGTACAGTCCTTATGGAAAATGCACTATGGAATGTTCAGTGCTGTGTCTGTGCATTCATACAACACATCAAAAAGGGAATGGGAGAACAAGAAGACTGTGAGTGGAAGAAGTAAAGAAGGATGAAAGGAAAGAATCAACAGAACCCCTTTATCACATAACTGCCTGGATTACAAACCTGTGTTTGTGAATGAATCCCTAAAAACACTTTCGCTTTCTTCCACTGTGCACCTTGCTGTCCAGTTTGAGCCCATAATTTAGAAGCAACATTATTCTTCTTGATGAGCACCTACAGAAATAAATCAAGAAAAACACGCTGAAGTATTTTCACTTGAGAAATTAAACATGTAGAGTTTTTCTAAATGTGACTTTATTTTTTGAATTTTAATATCAACATCAAGTCCCTGAGAGAAGAGTTGAGATATTCTTCATTAGATGTCTTTGTTTTCTTCTATAAAGCATGGTGTCCCTAGGGTACTTCACCTGCTCTGTGCAATAAAAGAGTATATGAATACCTGTCAGTTAAGTCCTAAGGTACCTGGGCACCATTTAAGAACTCAACTACATTAGCTTTTTAAAAATCTGGCAGCAATAACAATTGATATTTTTATATATTAAATAATATTCAAGTGGTAAAATGAATGGAATTACTAAACCACTATTTTGAGAATGAATTTCCTCATCCAATTGGTTTGAATGGGGCAGTAATGTTACAACCTGAGTCGCTTAATTGTAACAGCACAGACAGGTGATATGACTGGGCACCAATTTATGCTGTTCCAATAGGAGCTTCCTGCCCAACAGTCTTGAAACCAACAGATCCTTGTTAGTACTGCACCCTCACTCCAAAGGGGAATTCGGATTAGTCTCAGCATACAGCCTATCATGGCTCTTCCTTTAGACTGATACAAAATCAGCCATGAAGAGAGTAATTGATGATTACGGGAAGAGCAGAACAATTTCACATTGTAAAATAACTGACATAGATGGTTTATTTAATTATTTCACAACACTACTTCTAAAAAAATACAATTTATACAACCAAAGAATTACTCAGATAAAGAGTTTATATAGGTTTTGACTTTTAGAAAATGAAGATAACTTTTAATGGTTTCATTAGATGTTTTATAAATTAGATTCAGATGAATTCTTTAATAGAACTAGAGTTTCCAGAGTTACAGAAAAACTAATATGTTGTTAGCAAAAATAGCATCAAATTCTTGGTCTATAAAATTTCAAATTAATTCAGTATATTACCAAAGTCAAGAAAATATAATTTCTAAAAAATAAATAAAATCATTTTCAAAAGCTATTGGAAAAAATGAATAGTAAATAAGCCTTCTTTGTATGAATACCAAACTATATACAAATCACTAAAAATAAAAAAAGTTCAAGTAAGATATTAATGGAATACTTGATGTTATTTCATTTATCCACACACAAATATAAGAATCATATGTGTCATCATTTTATTTATTTGATAATTAATTACTTATAAAATTTTAATACCGTTTTGTAATTTATCTACTAACACTAAATTTCATTCTGAAAAAACTGAAAGCATATATCAAATCATTACTCTTAACCATAAAATATGCCAGGCAAATAATTCTCATTTTGCTGATGAAAACTGTACAATAAGCTATAGTAATTGTTTTTCCCAAAACCATTTTTTAAAGTCAATGTAAAACTTCCACACGTAGGACTATTTGGAACCAGGAAGAGAAGAGAAAGGATGCAAATAAGCTCAATCAGAAATGAAAAAGGAGACATTACAACTGATACCACAGAAATACAAAATATCATCTGTAAATACTATGAAAATATCTCTGCACATAAACTAGAAAACATAAAGGGAATGGACAAATTTCTGGAAACACACAACCTCCCAAGACTCAACCAGGAAGACACAGAACTAGTGAACAGACCAATACTGAGCAGTGAAATTGAAGCAATAAATAATAATAAAAAAAAGCTTCCAGCAACAACAAAAAAAGCCCTGGACCAGAGGGATTTACAGCCAAATTTTACTGACCTACAAAGAAGAGCTGGTACCCATACTGCAAAAATTATTCCATAACATGGAGAAGTAAGGAATCTTCCCCAACTCATTCTATGAAGCTAGTATTACCTTGATACCAAAGGTAAAAAAGGACACAACAAAAAAAAGAAAACTGCAGACCAACAGCCCTTATGAATATAAATGCAAAAATCCTCAATAAAATACTAGCAAACTGAATTCGACAGCACATCACAAAAATAACCCACCATGACGAAGTGGACTTCATCCCAGGGATGCAAGGATAGTTCAACATATGTAAATCAATAAATGTGATTCACGACATAAACAGAGGCAAAAACAAGGACTATATGATTATCTCAATCATGCAGCACCCTTTCATGATAAAACCCTCAACAAACTAGGAAGAGAAGAAACATATCTCAAAATTACAAAATCCATATATGACAAATCCATAGCCACTATCATACTGAATGGGGAGAAATTGAAACCATTCCCCCTAAGAACTGGAACAAGTAAGGGGGACACTGTAACCACTTCTATTCAACATAGTGCTGCAAGTCCTAGCCAGAGCAATCAGGCAAGAGAATGAAGTAAAGGGTATCCAAATGAGGAAAGAGGAGTTCAAATTATCATTTTTTGATGATGATATGAACACATATCTAGAAAACCCCAAAGACTCCAACAGGAGATTTCTGGAATTGATAAATAAATGCAGTGAACAGGTTACAAAATCAATGTGCACAAATGAGTAGCATTCCTATACACCAAAAACAGTCAAGCTGACAGTCAAATCAAAGACTCAATATTATTCACAATAGCTACAAAGAAAATAAAATACGAAGGAATATTCTTAACCAAGGAGGTGAAAGACCTCTACAAAGAGAACTATGAAACACTGAGGAAAGAAATCACAGATGACACAAAGAGAAAAACATCATGCTCATGGACTGGTAGAATCAACATTGCTAAAATGTCCATACTACCCAAAGTGATTTACAGATTCAGTGCACTCCCCATAAAAATACCAACATAATATTTCACAGGTCTAGAAAAAAATAAATCTTCAACTTTGTTTAGAATCAAAAAAGAACACAAATACAGAAAGCAATCTGAAGCAAAAAGAACAAATTTTGAGGCACCACATTACCAGATTTCAAACTGTACTAAGGCTATAGTATCCCAAACAGCATGATATTGGCACAAAAAATAGAGACATAGCAATGGAACAGAACAGAAAATCCACACATAAAATTATCCACATATAGCCAACTGATCTTTGAAAAAGCAGACAACAATACACACTGGAGAAAAGAAGCCCTATTCAATAAACAGTGCTGGGAAAATTGGACAACCACATACAGAAGAATGAAACAGGATCCATCTCTCTCATCACTCACAAAAACTAGTTCAAGATAAACAAAAGACTTAAGTGTAAGGCATGAAACCATAAGAATTCTAGAAAAAAATGTAAGAATAACTCTTCTAGACATTGGCCTAGGCAAAGAATTTATGACTAAGACCCTGATGGCAACTACAACAACCACAAAAATAACGTGTCTTGATTAAATTAAAAAGCTTCTGGAGATAAGTGATATCTCATCGTGGTTTTGATTTGCATTTCCCTGATGACTAGAGATGCTGAGCATTTTTTCATATGTTTCTTGGCCATTATTCTGTCTTCTTTTGCAAAGTTTCTGTTCATCTCCTTTGCCCACCTTTTGATAGGGCTGTTCGATTTTTTCTTGCTGATTTTTCTGAGTTCTAAATAGATTCTGGTTATTAGCCCTCTGTCGGATTTGTAG
>CAUYSK010055581.1:0-16294 GCA_963575035.1 Avahi laniger | reverse complement strand
GAAGAGAACTCAGAAACCAGATGTAAAACCATGCTAATATAGCCATTTAATCTTTCACAAAGAAGACAAAAAACATACACTGGGGAAAAGTATTCTTATTCAATAAATACTGCTGGGAAAACTAGATAGCCACATTTGGAAAATTGAAACAGAATCCACACCTTTCACCTCTCCCAAAAATCAACTCACAGTGAATAACAGATTTAAATCTAAAATGAGAAACTACAAAAATTCTAGAAGAAAGGGATGGAAATATTCCTGTAGATATTGGCCTAGGGCAAGAATTTATGAAGAAGATTCCAAAGGCAATCACAGAAAAAAAAACCAGTAAATAAATGGATTTTGTCAAATTAAACAACTTCCAGACAGCCAAATAAACTATCCTGAAATCAAACAGACCATCTACAGAGTGGGAGAAAATAATCACAAACTACATATTCGATAAAGGGGTGCTAACTGGAATCTATATAGAACTTTGGGAATTGAGCAAGAAAAAAATCTATGAATCTTATCAAAAAGTGGGAAAAGGACATGACCAGAAAGTTTTCAAAAGAAGACAGAATAATGACCAGGAAACCTATGAAAAAATGCTCAGTGTCTCTAATCATCAGGGAAATGCAAATGAAAACCACAATGAGATATCACTTATTTCCAGTGAGAATAGCCTTTATCAAAAAGTCTCAAAATGATAAATGTTGGTGTGGATGAGGAGAGATTAGGAACAATCACGCACTGCTGGTGGAACTGCAAACTAGTGCAACCTCTGTGGAAAGCAATATGGAGATGCCCTAAAGAGATACAAGTAGATCTACCATTTGATCCAGCAATCCCAATACTAGGCATCTACCCAAAAGAACAAAAGACATTCTATAAAAAAGACATCCGCACTCAAATGTTTATAGCAGCACAATTCACAATTGCAAAGATGTGGAAACAACCCAAGTGTCCATCAATACATGAGTGGATTAATAAAATGTAGTGTATGTATACTATAGAGTACTATTCAGCTACAAGAAACAATGGTATATAGCACCTCTTGTATTATCCCGAATAGAGCTGGAACCCATTCTACTAAGTATCCCAAGAATGTAAAAATAAGCACCACATGTAATCACCATCAAAATGATTTTAACTGAGCAACAACTAATTGCACATATAGGTATAAGATTCATCAGGCATCGGGGAGAGGGGAGTGGGGAAGAGGATATTGGTACATACATACATAATAAGTGTGATGCACACTGTCAGGGGATTGGACATTCTTAAGCTCTGATTCGGAGTGGAGGGGTGTAAAGGGCAATATATCAAATAACCTAAACATGTGTACTCCCAAAATATGTTAAAATAAAATTTAAAAATGTCCCAAATCAGCAAATGCTGGTGAGGAATTAGAGAGATAGGAACACTCTTACACTGCTCGTAGGACTGAAAATCAGTACAATCCCTGTGAAAAACAATTTGGAGATAGCTTAAAGAGATAAAAATATAAATATCATTTGATCCAGCAATAGTACTATTAGGTACTTACTCAGAAGAACAAAAGACATTTTATAATAAAGACATCTGCACTCAAATATTTTTGACAGCACATTTCAGTATTGCATGGATGTGAAACAATCCAAGTGCCCTTCATTCCATGAGTGGATTAATAAAATATGGTATATTTATACAATGGAATACTACTCACGTACAAAAACCGATGGTGATCTAGCACTGCGCATATTTTTCTGGTTAGAGTTTGAATCCATTTTTCTAAGTGCGGTGTCACAAGAATGGACGAATGAGCACCACATGTACTCACCACCAAATTGTCCTAACTGATCAACACCCTCTCATGGTAGTAATATTCACTGGTGACTGGAGTTTTGGGTGGGTAAATTCACCACTAATGGATGTGCTGAGTATTGTGTCATGGAAAACATATGCCTCAAATCATGCCTTGGGTGTGACAAAGTCATAAGATGTAACTAAAATGTTTGTACACCCATTATATCCTGAAATAAAATAAAATAAAAAAGACATATAAGTGGCCAACATTAAAAATATTTGGCAGCACTGGTATTAAACAGAAGTAAATTAAAATGATTATGAGGTATTACCTCACATCTGTTAAGATGGCTATAGTCAAAAAGACAGGTGAGACAAAAATGACAGAGTAAATAAAGGTGACCTCCTGGATTCCTGCTCACAGACAAAGAGTCATAGAGTTCGTCTGCTACACATGAGTGGATCGCTCCCCCATAAGAACAGCATTGTGAATTGACAGAAAATCAGCTTGGGACACAAAAAACCAGGAAAACAAAAGTGAACAAGAGATAGAATTGTGGAATCTGGAGAGTGCTAGACAAACGTTAGAGAAGAGAACATGGAATGGCTGTGCCCACCTGGCCAGAGAGTGCAGTTGGATGAGACCCTCAGGAGAACTTTCTGCTTCCCCACTGGCCTCCACAGCCACTCAGAACAGGAATCTGCCTGAGATTGGTGCCAAGTCACAGGAGGAGACTTGGGGCTTTGAGGATAAAATGATAGCAGGAAGTATCTTGAACCCCTTGGAGCTCTGCAGCAGCACTGCACTGGGCAGGGGAGGGACTGGTCTGAGCTGCCACCGGAGGGAGTTAGGAGACAGGTAACTTGTCTCTTTCACTCAACAGGTTCAGATCAATAGAGGTGAGCACTAAGTAGGGGATTCTAACCTGGAAACCTCTGTGTGTGAATAGACAGGCTTAGGGTGGGTCAGAAACAATGAGAGCTTCTGCTGGACAGGCATGAGATTGAGAGAAAGTGATATAAAAGAGAAACATGGCATCCTGATGATTCAGCTCCCCAATATTGGACATGCCAACTACTGAACAGTTGTCCCCATTGCTAGCAGTTTGTATGTGGGCGGTCACCATTTTTGGGGTCCACAACCCAGATGCTGTGGTCCGCTATGGTGTTGAGCACCTCCATTCTGCCAGCCTGGGGATGCTTGCAGCAAGCTCCACCCTTACATAACTTATGATCAACTAGACAGGACTGTCTCAATTCTGAATACATCCCCAGTTGTTGGAGGCTAACACTGCAGCACTTGCAGGCCCCAGGATGGTGAGTGGATTGGAGCACCACCCCCTATCTCTAGCCAGCAACTTTCAGACTGAAAGAGGTTGGCTCCACCCCTGGGAGCAGAAAGAGACAAGAAAAATCACTTTCCTTCTGCCACTAGCATCAATCTGTGGGGACTTGGACCAGGTCAATGGTTGACAGCCAAGTGACATTGTTCATGTGACCAGTTTGTATCATCCAGTGGGATCTTAACTCTGGGGCTGTATTTCTTCATTTGGTAGGCTGCCAACTATGGGGTCTGTGGTCAGGGAAAAAAGTCCTGGCAAGAGGCCACACTAGGATCCCCAAGTAACCCCTCCCATTAGGAGCAGCCTGTCAACTGTGGTAGAATAACTCTGAACATATTCGAGACTGCCCCTGATGATAGATCAAGCAACTGCAGAAGCAAACCCATCCAGGTTGTTAGGCATCAGCTTCAATCTTCCTTAATCCTAAATAGCATCTACTGGAACAGAGCCCAAACAGTCGTGTTATTTGCAAACAAAAGCTTAAAGGTTAGAAGCAACAACTGATCCAGATGACAAGGAATCAGAGAAATAACTCTGAAAGTATGAAGAATCAAATGGAAAGTGCGCTGCCAAAGGGGGATTCCAGTTCTCCAGCAATGGACATTAACCAAATTCAGAACACCAAAATGACAAACACAAAATGATAGGAGAATCTGAAACATGGATTGTAAGAAAACTCAATGATATGCAAGAAAAAATAGACAACCAAGACAAAGAAACCACAAAAAATATCCAGGACTTGAAAGAAAAATTCAATAAAGAAATTGAAATATTAAAGAAAAATCAAACCAAGCTCTTGGAAATGAAGAATTTATTCAAGGAACTACAAAACACAGTGGAAAGCCTCAAGAATAGGGTAGATCAAACAAAAGAAAGAATCTGAGGAATGGATGATAACACCTTTCAATTAAATAAGTCAGTCACAGAGATAGAGCAGAGCAATAAGAGAAAAGAGCAAAGCCTACAAGAAGTGAGGGATTATGTGAATAAGTCTAATGTGAGAGTCATAGTCATCCCTGAGGGTGAAGAGGAAAATACACAATGGTTGGATAAGCTATTTGAGGATATAACACAGGAAAAATTTCCAAGCCTTGCTAAAAATCTAAATATCCAGGTACAAGAAGCTCAAAGTACTCTGGGGAGATTCATCACAAACAGGAAGACACCATGACACACAGTTATAAGACTGACCAAAATAACCACCAAAGAGACCCCTCTATGAGCTGTAAGGCAAAAGAAGCAAGTAAATTACAAAGGAAAACACATCTGAAAATGGCAGACTTCTCAACTGAAACATTACAAACAGGAAGAAACTAGGACCCCACTCTCACTCTTTTGAAACAGAATAATGCCCAGACTAGAATCATCTACCCTGCAAAACTAAGTTTTCATATGAAGGAGAAATAAGGACATTCACAGATAAGCAAAATTGAAGGAATTTAAGACAAGACTTGCCCTCCAGGAAGTACTCAAAACCGTGTTATGCAAGGATCACCACAATAAACACTTGTGAATGTAAAATCACCAAAAATCTAAAGGTCAAAGGCCAGATACCACAATGGCTCAAGAGAGAAAACAAAGCAACAAAGTTGAACTCAACAGGATGAACAGAAATTTGTCCCACCTATCAGTTCTCTCAATAAATGTGAATGGCTTGAACTCCCCACTCAAGAGACACAGAATGACTGAATGCATAAAAACAATACAAGCCAAGTATCTGCTGTCTTCACAAAAATGCATCTAACCTGCAAGGAAGCATTCAGACTCAAGGTGAAGGAGTGGAAAACAATATTTCAGGGAAATGGAAGCCAAAAGAACGCTGGCATGACGGTTTTCATTTCAGATAGCTTGGTCTTTAAATCAACAAAAGTAATTAAAGACAAAGTGGGTGGCTATATAATGGTGAAAGGTACAGTTAAACAAGAAGACATAACAATTCTAAATATGTATGTGCCCAACTCAAGTGCACCTAGGTTCATAAAACAAATGCTACTTGATCTAAACAAAATGATAAACAGCAAAACCAGAATAGCTGGATTCTTAAACACCCCCCTGACAGCACAGGACAGATCCTTCAAACAGAAAATTAACACAGAAACAATAGACTTAAACAGAACCCTGGAACAAATGGGCCTGACTAAGATTTACAAAACATTCTACCCATAAACTGCTGAATATATTTTTTTCTCAGCAGCTCATAGCACATTCTCTAAGATGGAACATATCCTAGGCCACATAGCGTATCTTAAAAAATTTAAATAAGTAAAAATTATAACATACATCTTCTCAGACCACAGTGGAATACAATTAGAAATCAACTCCAACAGAAACTCTCATGTCTACACAAAGTCATACAAACTAAACAACCTTCTCCGAATAATTTTTTCATTAGGGAGGAAATCAAGACGGAAATCAAAAGATTGTTTGAAATAAATGACAAAGGGGACACAAGTTATCCAAATCTGTGGAACGTGGCTAAAGGAATTCTGAGAGAAAAATTTGTTTCCATAAATGCCTACATCCAAATATCACAAATAAACAATAGAAATATCACAAATAAACAATCTAATGAATCATCTCAAAGAACTGAAAAAGGATGAGCAAATCAACCCCAAACTGAGCAGAAAAAAAGAAATAACAAAAATCAGAGGAGAACTAAATGAAATTGATAACAAAAAACTGTAGAGAATATTAATTTAAAAACATAGGTTCTTTGGATTGACGGGCACTTGAGTTGTTTCCACATTCTTGCAATAGTGAATTGGGCTGCCATGAACATTCGAGTGCAGATGTCTTTATAGTAGAATGTTTTGTGCTCTTTTGGGAGATGTCATGGCAGTTTTTAAACAATTTTCTGGATTTTTTTAACTTACTGAATATGAATGATAGTTCCTGAGAATGGAGAGTAGATTTTAAAAAGGTAAACCATAAAAAAATGGTAGAGAAAATAAATACAACCTTCTTAAAGACTCTGTTGGTTTTCCAAATAATAGTTTTGTTGGTATTTTTAACTAGGTAAATATAATATTACACAAAAACATTTTTTTCTACAAAACTGGAAATGATTGGACAAAAGACAGGATTTGTTCCTTAGTTTTGACGACTACAGGAAGACAAAATCTGCTCAGGGATCAGACTCTGAGTGAAACAGGGCATGAATAGCTATTGGGACTGTCGGTTTCCAAAATTCTTGCAGCCAGAGTAAAAACAAAAAAAAAAGAATGACGGTTTAGTTTAATACTCTAACAGGTTAAAAAGGGTAAATTGAAAAGTACTTTATTTTTTTTTTTTTAAAGGCTGGTCAAGTGGAGCAGTGGGAGTGGAGAAGGAACAAAGGAATCTGTAACTGGTTGTGGTCAATTAGTTGTAAACACCACTGCACTCGGACCAACTGAAAAGTACTTTATTAAAAATAAGCAGAATAATCTCTTCCCCACATACATGTATCTTACAGAGCCATTTTCAAGGGTTCAGAAGTTTCTGAATCAGAAAAATTTCTTAAAGAGCTTATTGGAATAATATATCAGGTATACCTAACATTTGAATTATGAATCTGAATATTATCTTTTAAAGTAATTCTTAAAATGCTGTTAACAAAATACTTTTCTAAGATTACACAGCACTATAATTGAAGTCTTATCTTCCGTTAGTGCCAATTAATGATCACAGTGATAATCCCATGGAGTTGCCACATTGCTACTTTTTAAGGAAAGAACTCATCAGGCTCACTATACCAAAATTTAAGACAAATTTTCAACAGCTTACAGTTGAACAGAAAAGCTCTCTGTTTAACTCTCAACAAAACTGAAAGTTAAGTTAACCAATAAGCTACATTTTCTATAATATGAACACATACTAATACGAAAAATGTTGGAAAATTTAAATGGAATAAAGAAGTAATTCTAATAATGTAAAATGGAAGCTTTCAGTATAGGTTTCACAAAAGACATAGTGTTTGCGTTCATTTTTGGAAGAATAAATGCCTAAAGTGAAATAATAAGAGTATCAAATTATACTGGTAATCTAATCAAATAAGGAATAATCTCACTCAAGAAGTAATTAAATAACCACATTGGTGACTACCTTTTTACAATGAACTTTTTAAAAATCGAGATTAATTAAATGCGTAGTAAAATGTCAGCTGTGTTTACTGTGCTTACTGTAACTTTCTACTTGACAATCTGGGGTGTGTGTTCCTGTGCGGCTTGTGGACTATGGGAAAGGAAGCAGGAAAGGGGAAAGGAAGAGAAGAGCAGGAGGCTAAGCAGGTGGGAAAGGGCACCCAGACCCCTCTCTCCTTCCTGACCATCCCCCTTCTTTCTCCCTGAGATAGGCTGCATCCTCAAGCCATCATCTATCTGTCACAGGCATGCTTACAGCCTTTGAGCCAGTCAAGCAGTGCCAAGCAAAGGAAAGGTGGGGACAGGTACAGGGTGGTGAGGAGAGGTCATCAATAGCTCCTCTTGTTCTTGACCTTGGAGAGGACAGGATTCTGTGGAATGGGGGGGAGCTTACCTTACACTGTCTTGGAAGTTTGAAATTTGGAGAAAAATGAGTCTCTTGGGGTGTTCATATCGGTCTGGTATTGCCCTAAACAAAATGTTTTCTGTGAAACTTTAGTTGTGTAGACATTCACTCCTTTCTCAATTTAATAAATATGTATTGATCTTCTACTATCACCAGGCACTGTTGTATGTGCTGGAGATACAGCAGCAAAAACCAAAACAAAACAATTCTTCTTTAAGGATACTGTAGTACATTTTAGTGAGAGAACACAATAAAATAAATATGTAAATTATGCAGAAAGAGGTGACCATTTCTATGGAGTAATATAAAGTTGAGAAAGGAGAGTGAGTTGCAACTTAAATAGGGTAATCAGGGAAGGCTTCATGTGAGAATGGAATGCATGAACAAAGATGAGAGAGAGATAAGGGAGAGGGCCAGCCAGGGAAAGAAAGCTCCAGGTGGAGGGGACAGAGCATACCTACCCCAAGGCAGGAACATGCCTGGGTGTCTTTTAGATCAAGCAAGGAGGCTGGTTGCTTGGAGTATAATGACAGGTAGGAAAGTGGGGAGCTAACAACTGGAAGAATGGAGCTAACATTTACTGAGATGTGGAAGACTTTTGGAGCAACGGGTTGGGGCTTGTTCATTTTGAGATGCCTGTTAGATATTCAAGTAGAGGTGTCATGTGGGCAGAAGGGAATATGTGTCTGATGTTCAGGGGCAAAGACTTGGCTGTTGATATAAATGTGGGCATTATCAGCATATATTACAGAAAATATTTAAAGTCATGAGACTCTCAGGCATCCCCAAGGCAGACAAGGAGACCACCCAGACTGATCCCTCAGCAATACCACCATTAGCAGGCCAGAGAGAAGAGGAGGAATCACATTTATTATTTGTATAACTTCAAGCAGTAGAGGAAGCTCCAGAGGACAGAATTAAGAATTGTGAATGGACGCTGCAAGGCACAGATTTTTGGCTCAATATACAAAGCAATAGTCTAACAACTAAAGCCATTAGCAGTAGAAGGGGCTGCCTCCTTGCCTGGGACGTGCTCACAAAGGCTAATGGACCCATCTCTCAGGACCCCGGGCCAGCAGCAAGGGGAGCGGAGGAAGAAGCTCTTCAATTTTGCATCACCCAGTAGATATACAGTATACACGGTTAAAGAATATCAGCACAAAAGCTGTCTATACATCCCAAATATGTAAACTAAGTTGAAGATTATGACAACCACTTACTTAAATCAAAGCTAAACAAATACGTTTGGCCTGAGATGGCTGATAAAATGGAGTCTCCGAGATTGCCCACAACATCCTCCTCTGACTTCTCACGTTCTCTTTGAGTTTACAGACGGTCTTTTAATGTAATGGCAATCCCGAACTTCAGGCACTCCACATCCTAAATCATTTTTCATGCCCACTTCGATGTAAGACACTAGTTCAAGAACAGAACCAGCTGTGCCAGAGAATGCACAGTTCTGTGGGGACTCAACGCTATTCTTACACATGTGAGGGTGGAATGAGGGGTGGAAGAGGTCAAAAGGAAGAGGTGATTGATGGCAAGTGGGTAGAAGACTTGCTTAAAATGTCTTATTTGGGCCCTGAACACCCACAAAACGTTCCACTTTAGAATGTTCTAACAGAAAGGATATGCATAAAATAAAAATAAAAAGTTTCAAAAGGATTATTATTGGTAATCATCAGTGAGAAGGCTTAGAGTTCCTTTAGAGAAAAACCCAGGATGTGCCATACTTCATACATGAGCTAGTCTAAATTCTACGTCCACTGCTTCATGTTTGCACCTCCACGTGCAGAAGAGAGTCTTATGTAATGTTAACATTAAGATGAGTTGGGTGTATTTATTTTACTCCACCTCATCCCACAAAAGTCGAAAGGCAGCTTTTCAACAGCTAATACTCTGCTGCCAGCATCTATCACAACTTTGAAGTGACCGGGAGACTCAGTCTGATTGAGATTTGGGGAAAATAGCGACTATCTCAAGATTGGAGGGCTCAATGGAATCACAGAAAAGCGCACTTCACAGGGTGATAAAAATAAGTGATGTTTGTTTTTTCCCTTATGAAAGCACTAGGTGTTCTCAAATACATGATTGTCTCTTTAGGGTACTATTAACAAAATAAAAAGATGAGGAAAATAAACAGGCTATCTTTTTTTACCCATTTATAAGATTTACACAAAGAGAAAATCACAATTCTTATGGCAAGAAAGACTTTTGAACAGCTTAGATGAAACATGAAGTGGGAGTTGGATTGACTGATAATCGCCGTGTGAAAAATCAAGAGCCCTGGAGAAAGGAAAGAACGAGGTAGAACATAGAGTATATCACTTGTGTTTCAAAACGCACTTCTAGCTTTTTCTTTTTACACTCTACTTGCAAATCACAGGTAACTAAAGTGACAGAGGCCTTAAATCCTTCCTCGCTCGTTCTCAACCTTTCACAGCATGGCCGTCACAGAACTGATAGTGTCCCCAGGTTCATCGCAGTACACTGTCAAGGCCACTCCTAGCCAGAGGGAGCCCCCTCTGGAAGTCTCAAGTGCATTCCAGTCTGATCTGAACCTTTGTCCTAGCACTTAGCCTACTTACCTTTCTTATCTGTTGTCAAGGCAAAAATTGCACCAAATTTTAAACAGGTTATGTTCCTTTCCTAGCAAATGTAGGTGACAGGCAAACAAAGGACTGCCCAAGGTACAGATGCTAAGAAAAGCCACAGTTTGCAGTCTGCCCGGCTGTCGGCACTGCTGCTGCCCATGGACAGCTGCCCTAAGTGCATAGCTCTCCTCTGCGTTCCTGTCTCCAGTCAGGAATGGGAAAGATGCAGAGAATTTTCAAACACGGCTCTTCTGCCTCCCTTAGATACATCCCTTCCCCACTCCTCCCTTCATTCTCCTCCTTCCACACTGCTCCCTGGCAGAGGCAACGTTTAGGGAGACTCTAGGTTCTGCGCGAAAGATGCCTTAGGCTTTTGTGGCTCCCCGAAAACTCTGAATTCAAGACAAACCTCTACGGTGAAAAATCCCACAGTGGTTTTCCCTCAGCTCTAGTAGGGAGAGTAGTTCTGGAAAGTGAGATTCAGGATTTAATGTGCAAATTTATTTTTTTCCCAAATGTTTTGGATTGCAAAAAAAGAAGCAGAGGAGAGAACTTTAGAAAGACAAACAAAACCCCTGACCTGCTGGACCTCCAGTCTGGCCTCTATCTACCTCACAGGTGCTGATCATACCTGGGACTTGCTGCACACCTCAGCTCTACTCCAGCCGTGCTGGCGGCTTCTCCTTCTCCTTCTCCTTCTCCTTCTCCTTCTCCTTCTCCTTCTCCTTCTCCTTCTCGTTCTTGTGCTTCTCCTTCTGCTTCTTCTCCTTCTCCTTCTCTTCCTTCTTCCCAAATATTAAAGGAGTACAAATGTTTTTGTTACATAGATACCATTTATAATGCTTAAGTCAGGGCTATTAGTGTGCCCATCACCTGAATAATGTTCACTGTACCTGTTAGGTAGGTTTTTACTTCTCTCCTGATCCCCCTTCCTCACTTCTTGATTTACAATGACTTTTACTTTTCTTTGTGCCCAGGTGTGCCCATCAATTAGTTCCAAGTTATTAGAGAGTACATGTGGTGGTTGGTTTTTCATTCCTGAGATACTTCACTTAGGATAATGGTCTCCAGTTCCATCCAAATTGCTGCAAAATATGTTATTTCATTCCTTTTTATGTCTAAGTAGTACTCCATGGTATATATTAATACATGCCACATTTTTTTAATCTGCTCATGAATTGATGGGCACTTAGATTAATTCTACATCTTCGTGATTATAAACTGTGCTGCAGCAAAAATTCAGCTGCAGATATCTTTTGATAAAATGACTTCCCAGTAGTGGGAGTGCTGGGTTGAATGCTAAGTCTATATTTATTTCTTTGAGGAATCTCCATAATGTTTTTCATATAGGTTGAACCAGTTTGCAATCCCACCAACAATGTACAGCATTCCTTTCTCTCTGCATCCATACAGCATCTATTGTTTTTTGACTTTTTAGTAATAGCCATACTGACAAGGGTAAGGTGACCTCTCATTGTGATTTTAATTTGCATTTCCCTGATGATTAGTGATGTTGAACATTTCTTCATTTGTTTGTTGGCCATTTGTCTATCTTCTTTGAAAAACTTCTGTTCATTGCTTTTGTTCACTTTTTAATGAGGTTGTTTGTTTATTTCTTGCTGATTTGTTTGAATTATTTGTAGATTCTGGGTATTAGCCTTTTATCAGATGTAGAGTTTGTGAATATTTTCTCCCATTCTGCAGGTTGTCTATTTGCTCTGTTGACTGTTTCCTTTGTTCTACAGAAGGTTTTTAATTTAATCAAGACCCACTTACTTATTTTTGTCATTGCCGTAATTGCCTTTGGGGTCTTAATCATAAATTCTTTGCCTAAGTCATGTCTAGAAGAGTTTTTCCCATATTTTCTTCTAGAATTTTTTATGGTTTCATGCCTTACATTAAGTTGTTTATTCATCTTGAATTAATTTTTGTATATGGTGAGAGGTAGAGGTCCTGATTCATTCTTCTGCATGTGGTGATACCATGGAAATTTTCCTCAATAATTCCCTCGAATGGATTTTCCATGCTTTTTGCTCTTTGTTCTTCTCCCTTAGGGATACCTGTAACTCTTATATTAGTTTTCTCCATGTAGTCCCATATTTATTCATGTGATTGCTCATTCTTTTTTAATTCTCTGTTCTACCTCATTGGATGACTATGTTAGCTTGAGAGCCTTGTCTTCAAGCTCTGAAATTCTTTCTTCTTGGTTTAGCCTGTTGTTGAAGATTTTTGCTGTGTTTTGAAATTCCCTATTTGACTCCTTCATTTCTTCAAGTTCCATTTTATTCTTTCTTGTGTTGTCTAGCTGTTTAGTGACTTTTTCATTGTTTTCATTGATTTCCTGAAATTTTTGACTTCTTTTTGTTAGTTTTCAACTTCCTCTTCAATTCCATTTATCTTATATGCCATCCATGTTCTGAATTCCATGTCCATCATTTTGAGAACTTCCTTTGGTTGAAGTTCACTACTGTAGCTCTACTGTGATACCTTGCAGGTGTTGAATTGTTTTGTTTTTTCATGTTGCAAGGTTTCTTTTGCTAGTTTCTTCTTATCTGTATCCTCTTCTCTTGGCTCAGGGCTAATAAGTTTGCAGGGCACCTGTCCTCCTTTGCTGGGAACTCTCCTGCTTAGTTAGAAAAAGGGGAGGTCCCTAGATGGTGGCTTTTGCATCATACTCTGGAATGTTGACCTGTCAGGGGAGGGGTGGGCACACTGTGAGCCTGTAGTGCAGCTGTTCTGCTTTGTCCCATTCCCCTGTGATTCCCCAGTTCAGCTCAGTGCGGGATGATGTTCATTCAGGGTGGTACATTGTTCCGTAGATCATTGTTGGAAATTTGATTTGGGGGCTGGGTGACACCGTCTCCATGGAAGCTGGCTTTGTAGAGGATTGCTCTGCCCAGAATCTCCCTGTGCGGGTGACAGTGACAGCTGGATAAACCTATCAAGGCAGTGGGCATTTGCTTGAACGAGGTCCAAGTAACCCCCACCCCTGTGACACGGCATCTGCAGTCCCCACACTGGTAGAACAATCCCCTGACTGTGTGGCTCTGCCTTCAAGGTCCCCAGTTCCAGCTCTGAGGCTGCAATGTAATAGTATATTGGCTGCTCAAGGCTTGGGGTTTTGTGGCAGAGTATTGGACCTCAGGGCAGTTCCTCTGCCCAGAGGCAGTGGTGGAGACTCAGGGGTGGAGTCTTGGTGTTCAGGCACAGCACTGGAATTTTGGGGGTGATGTCATGGGCCCAGCAGGAGCTCTGGAACCACAGGGGCAGAGCCTCAGGCCCAGGCACAGCAAGAGCCTCAGAACTGGAAGTGGGGACCTTGGAGGCAGAGCCACATAGAGGGCTGTTCCACCAGTGAGAGGACTGCAGATGCTATGTCACATAGGCGGGGGTTGTTTGCAGCAGCCCAGGGATCTTGGAGATAGGCCAGTGTTGCCAGCTGGCCAGGGTTCTCCCCTCATCTAGGTCTTGCTGAGACAGCCACCCAAGGCTTCCCAGGTGGTGCCTGTGGTGCTCGAGGTACCTCTTCTGCTCAGATCCTGCACTGGAGGGGAAGGACACTAAGCTCCCAGTTACAGGGTATGGCACAGGGAAGTGTCTGCTCTGCCATCTCCCTCCCCAGCCCAGTTAGGGTGATGTAAAAGCTGCTGCTTCAAAGCCAAGCCTGGAGCAGACCTGAGGCCATGCACCTGAGAGCCCAGGATGGCGTCAGTTGCAGAAACCCAGGATCGGCAGCCACCAGATCCCCGCTGCACCTGCTCTCCAATGCAGTGTCTCTGCATGGACTCAGAGCAGCTCCATGATCAGTCCAGAGGTCTATGGTGGTGGAAAGTGCTCCCTCACAGCTTTGGCTGCAGTGTCTGTGGGGTGAGTTAGGCCCCCAGGTCTTTATCCTCCAGCCCTTCCCCACGTGTCGATGCCTCCCCTCAGATCCCTTCAGTCTTGCTGGATGAATTGTCCCATCACCGTCACCTTCTCCTTCACTCTGCATGTCCCACATCACTTCTATGGAGTTTTACAATGTTCTTTCCAAGAAGAGCCATCCGCAGGTAGGTATGTGCCTGCAACTTTCAGCTCTCTCTCCTTGAGAGCAGCGCACACATGGGCTGCTTCTAGTCCACTATTTATCCCTCCCACGCTGGATTCTTTCAGTTCCTCCAGTGCCCCCTGGCTCCTTCCTGCGACAGGGTCTTTGCATGGGTGCTTTCTCCACTCGCAAGTCTCTTCTCTCTCATCGCTCAACCATTTCCTTCTCCCCATTGGCTAGTTAACTTCTGCAGATCCTTCACATCTCAGTTCAAACTTTGCTTGCTCTGGTCAACTTCCCTGACCTCCATTACCAGGCCAACCCCTACTAAAGACATCCTCCCTCCAAGCACTTCCGGTCACAACTTTGCTTTTCTTTGTTTGATGTTTAGGATTAGCATCTGCCCCCCAACACCAAACGTAAGCTCCGTGAAGGTGGGGATTTGTTCTCTGTGATGCCCCATTATCCCCCAGCAGCTCCTCCTATGCAGTGCCTATCATACAGCAGGTCCTTAATAAATATTTGGTGAGTTATTTATTGAGTGAATGAAGGAACTTGTCGATTTCATTCACCTTAGTCTTCTTCAGATTTGTTTTCCTTGAAAGAGTTAACAATAGCTTGAAAATGTCTTCTGATAAAGAATGCCGTTCTGTAGTTTTAACTTAATAAGTAGGAGAGAATCATAGAGCTCATCTGTAATTCAGAAAGGATGATCCTAAGTCTTTTAAAATATGTTTTTAAAAAATTGTTTTAGGCCCGGCGCAGTGGCTCACGGCTGTAATCCTAGCACTCTGGGAGGCCGAGGCGGGCGGATTGTTTGAGCTCAGGAGTTCGAGACCAGCCTGAGCAAGAGTGAGACCCCGTCTCTACTAAAAATGGAGGGAAATTAATTGGACAACTAAAAATATATAGAAAAAATTAGCCGGGCATGGTGGCGCATGCCTGTGGTCCCAGCTACTTGGGAGGCTGAGACAGTAGGATTGCTTGAGCCCAGGAGTGTGGGGTTGCTGTGAGCTAGGCTGACGCAACGGCACTCACACTAGCCAGGGCAACAGAGTGCGACTCTGTCTCAAAAAAAAAAAAAAAAAAAAAGATTGTTTTATACCTTAAAATTATTTTTCTTTTACTTTTATTTTGTTTATTTGTTTGTTTATTTTTGTACTGAAGTGGGAAAATATATGAAGGACAGCAAGAAGTGCTTATAGCATTAAGTGTGGACTAATTGATGTCTTTTCTTGAACTAAATTGAAAGCAGTCAACTATGTCTCATTCTAAGAAGATCACAAATTAGTAGAATCACCTGCCAAGAACATTTGATACCTAGGAGATTTCAAAGGCTGGAGTGCCAGAACCTGAACTTTATTCTAGAAAAGATTTTGCCTCTTGGAAAGGGTTTAGCTAAATTACAAGAGTGTGTTCTGCTGCTGGTTCTGAACAAAGTCAAAGTCATATTAACTAGTAATTGAAAATATTTAAAGGTAATTGAAAAAGTTATCTAATTGTATCTAGGTGTTTTGACTTCATTTGACCCCAATTTTACATTACAATTTGAAAATATAAGTTCTTTTTCGGCCGGGCATGGTGGCTTGCACCTATAATCCCAGCACTTCGGGAGGCCAGGGTTGGTGGATCTCTTGAAGCCAGTAGTTTGAGACCAGCCTAGGCAACATAGTGAGATCCTGTCTCTACTATAATTTTTTAAAAAAAAATTAGCTGGGTGTGATGGCACATGCCTGTAGTCCTTGCTACTTGGGAGGCTGAGGCAGGAGGATCACTCGAGCCCAGGACTTCGAGGCTACTGTAAGCTATGATTCAGCCACTGCACTCTGGCCTGAGAGACAGAGCAAGACCCTGTCTCAAAATATATGTATATGTTATTTTAAAAAACAATTATTTTTAAGAGAAATTTGTTATGGAGGACAAAAACATTCTATATTCCTTTTGTCTCAGTTATCCTCACTATGGAAGTTAGCTTTTCACATGAAAAATTTACTCATATTGCTGCATAAAGCCTCACAAGGAAATATTAATAAAGT